>JAODAL010003036.1:0-175000 GCA_025379985.1 Phyllomedusa bahiana
ACATTTTTAATTGGTTTTAATTGCTGAATGTTCTGATATTTGTAGTTTAGGGCTTATTTTATATTTTACACTTTTGAATATTTACTGACCATTTTATAAAATATCACGAGACATTATGGGAAATATCCCTTTTGCTTTCTCAAGACCCAGTGGGTCAAAAGCGAATTGAGGATTTGTTACATCCAATAGTGGGTGCTTGAGCTTCTCAGCTCCTTTCCCATAATGCCTTGAGATAGGCAGATGCTTAGTAGAGGGCAAAAAGGCAATTCAAAACTCTACACACCATTTGGTGTTCTCCTCTTCCATTTCTGAGCAATTTTATAAAATATTTAGAGAGTGACCGTTATTAGTTCTGAAAAGCACATGTTAGCAGAGAAAGTCTTACGAGAAGCAAGATTCACGTTTCGAAGATTTGTTAAAAATCCTATTGAGTCACTTCTTAAATCGCCTTTATTAGCATGCTAGTGTTCATTTTTATATAGGGCCTTTAGCGCATTGGTTTTGCTATTATCCTGGCACAGGTACTTTAGTCATTGGCTTTGTTTAGTAGAACAGTAGGATACTAGCTGAGTTTGGCAACTACTTTTCGTTAACCTCTTGGACCGGAGACCTGCCAAGGGGTAGACAAAGCCAAGCTGCTTTAGTAGTATGTGAAATCATGCAGTATAAGCCAACTATGAACAATGACAGTGTGAATGCTAAATAGTTGATATAACATTGTCCACTTTTGTTATTGCACTGCACTTGTTATATCGTGCCTTAGTTCAAATAGCAGCTTATTAGTTCTGTATATAATTGGCCTATTTACTGTAGTTCCAAAGAATTTTTGGATTTAAGAGCCACTCTATTTTTTCCATTCACCCATTTGTTATGGATTTTATTTTGAAGTAGCTGCAGCATGAAATCATACATTTGTGTTTGTCTGTCACTACAATTATGGTTATATAGAGGTTAGCCTTTCATTTTTTTGTATACAGTTGTGTTGAAAAATGCACTTGACTATGTTTTTCAATAGTGTTGGGGAACTAGGAAGGGCTCTTTCTTGTAGCCGGTGGGGTGGACGACTGCACCTGGTGACAGATGCATTAAACGGAGGACAGGTGCCAAAAAGAGTCACCAGCCTTGTCCAACCCAATAAACAGCCCTGTTACACTGAAGGTTCATTTAAACCTGTAGTGGGTATAGGAGAACTAAGGACGGGTGACATGTGTCTATAATGTCCCCACAGGTCCTTTAGCTATCACCACAGAGGAAGAGCCAGAAATTAAGTGATTGTGGCTAGAGGAACTACATCAGTCATCTATGTGTGATAGGGAATTCAAAAGTGTTCTATATCTGACATAAGAAGGGCTACAGCAGTGCTCTATATGTGACATAAGAAAGGCTACAGCAGTGGTCTATATGTGACATAAGAAGGGCTACAGCAGTGGATTATACATGACCAAGAAGGGCTACAGCAGTGGTCTATATGTGACATAAGAAGGGCTACAGCAGTGGTTTATACATGACCAAGAAGGGCTACAGCAGTGGTCTATATGTGACATAAGAAGGGCTTTAGCAGTGGTTTATATGTGACCTCAGAAGGGCTAGAGCAGTGATCTATATGTGACAGAAGAAGGGCTACAGCTAGTGTGTTTTAGTGTGACATGAAAGATAGGGCTACGGGGACAGTAGGTGATTATATGTGACAGAAGAAGAGCTACAGCAGTGGTCTATATGTGACATAAGAAGGGCTACTGCAGTGGTCTATATGTGAAATAAGAAGGGCTACAGCAGTGGTCTATATGTGACATAAGAAGGGCTACAACAGTGGTTTATTATGTGACGATGGGGGGGGGGGTGAAGGGCTGTACAGCAAGTGGCTATGATGTGACATAAGAAGGGCTATAGCACTGGTCTGTATGTGACAGAAGAAGGGTTACAGCAGTGGTCTATATGTGACATAATATGGGCTACAGCAGTGGTCTATATGTGACATAAGAAGTGGTTAACAAGGCTAGATGCTCTATATTTGAATAATATTGGGCTTACAGGCAGTGGTCTATAGTGTGACAGCTAAGAATGAGCTAACATCAGTGGTTCGATATGTAGACTAAGGTAAAAAAAAAAAAAAAATAAAAAAAAGGCTACTACAGTGGTTTACATGTGACATAAGAAGGGCTATATGTGACAGAAGAAGGGCTACAGCAGTGGTCTATATGTGACATAAGAAGGGCTATAGCAGTGTTCTATATGTGACAGAAGAATGGCTACAGCAGTGGTCTATATGTGACAGAAGAAGGGATAATAGGCATGTCTGTATATAACGCAATGGAAGGGGACTCTAAATATCGTGCCAACAACATAGTTACTGGTTGTCGATTCGACTTAGCTGGGTATTCCCCACCACCACCTCCCAAATATTATATCCCACCCCCCACCCGGCATAGAGCACAGAACTGATGTTGGAATACTTTCGTGGAGGCAGCAGAACTGTAGGGATGATTTTAAAACCCCTACTTATTGATCTCAGTAACTTTAGCCTGAATACGAAGACTCCTTGAGATTAAAACGACCAAAAAGGGTGATTTGCCCCAAAACCCTCCCAATTAGATTCTGTATGAGTAAAAATGATCTGAACCTTACAGCATTAGATCTATGTGAGTCCTATGTAGTGGCAAGTTAAAATTTTTACATACTTTTATTTGCTATGTCTTTTGACATTATTGCTACAACTAATCCAGTCACCTGTATCAAACTACTTGATTGCTTTTGCATTGTTTTAATATTTGCTCGAGTTATGTTTAAGTGACTTCTCGATTTAGAGCAACATGTCCCAATACAAATGCGCCATTGTTTTGGAGTATTTTGTGTAAAGAAAACTGTGGTTGCCCTATTCTCTCTATATAAATGAATTGTAATACACCAAAACTAGGCACATTATATGCCAGACACGACGCTTGTGAATGCACCTAAAGTAGGCGCTTTAAATAAGCTAGCAATGATATGCTATGTGCCTAAATTATGCAATGCGCCTGGATAGATTTATCAATTTTACAATTCAAGGTAGACCAGATGCCATATTTTTGACAGCTTTGTTCATTCAGGCGCACCATACACTGATTTAATGCACCTTAAAACTAGCGTGGCGGCGCCTCTTTTCAGACATGTCACCCATAATGTTTTTTGTTTTAATCGGATCTAACACTTCTATGCATAATGCTGTAACCTATTCAAATTCATTTGCAACATAGCACTTTGTGTTATTTTATAGAGTTTTCTATCCTGCAAGAAATGTATATTATATTGAGCAATTGCTCTACAAGGTCATTAAATATTAGAGCATTGGAATGAATGCAATAATTTTTTAAGTACTGTTTAGAAGGCTCTTACGCATAGACACTTAAAACCGTAGAACTTCAACAAGAGACATACAACCATTCTTCATGAGTATGCTGTTAATTGTATGGCCTGAGGTACTTGGGTTCCTTCAATTCCCTATTTAGACTACAGCCACATAAGACTCTTAAGCAACATCTGAAGGGGTTTTCAATATTAGTTTGTTAGATTAATCACAAGTCAATGCTAGCAATTTGACTCTATTGTGGATGAGGATGCCGCTTACTGTTCCTTGATCTGACATTGTGTATACAGTGGTTGATTACTTTAGTTATGATAAATTTCCAATTCTGGTTCATAACCGTTTCAAAGGAAATATCCTGGTGGGGTTGACTCAAAGACATATTAACTAGTTAAAGGGGTTGTCTCGCTACAAGGATTGCTGCTTTTTATGTTAACGATCTTGCAAAAATAAGTATCCAAGGCAATGCATTTATTGAATTTGCATGCATGTTGCATCCTTATTTTCACTTTCCATGGAAATAACCATAAAATATACCATGCATCAACCATGGAATTGTCTGAGATATATTGGCTAATCCTGATTAGAGATGAGCGAATTTCTCAAAAATTCGATTCGGTGAATTTGCCGAATTTTCCGACAAAATTCGTTTCGGTCCGAATTGCTTCGGGACGAATTTGCCTTAAAAAACAGCTATTTCCAGCTGCACAGAGCCTGCAGGGTGGCTGTAGAACTTGTGCCATGCTTACATATGCAGTGGAGCTTGGTTGGTCCTTCATACAATGTTGTGTTTTTTAGTATGACATGGCAAATGACTGCCTCCCGCTCTTAGATTGCTTCACTAAAAAATTCCCTTGGCAACTTAAGAGGGCAAAACTTGACCAAAAATCTCAAGCGGGATGTATGACCTGAGAAAGTCATGGCAGCGAAAGCTGAAAAAACAAGCTGAGGGCTACGATCCTTACTATAAGTGTTCAAAAGAAACACAGTAGTAGGTTTTACCGAGCCGCCAACAGATAGCAGCCGCAGTAAGGGGACTTCACAGCAGGAGTCACCCAGCGAGGCCACAGCATCCAGTGGTCATCTACCCGGCCATGTTGTTGACCACACACAGGACATGCACATTTCTCCCAGATGACAACTAACAAACCCAGCCAAGAGTCGATGGGTTTGATCCACACACAACGCCCTTGTTGGCGTGGCCCGGTGAGGCAGATGAGGGGCTCTCACCTGTCCCTCAACCCACCTCTGTCCGGTACGCTTCCCACAGCAGAGAACTACTATGTGCTGTGGCCTCTGCGCCACATACAGTGAGGGACCAACTAATTTGAGCACAGTGGGCAGCAAAGAGTGGGAAGACATCCGCTGCTTCTTGCAGTATGCTGGCAATAGTGATGAGGGAGAGTTCCAATGGGGGTTTATGTTTGTCGAGCGGGTCAGGCTATGTACAGCGACACCATTGAGGAGGACAGTGGTGACGGGCAAACACTAATCGATGTAGCCTATCGCACATGGGAGCCGGGAGAAACAGGCGAGGCTGGGAAAAGTTATTCTGGTGCCCTAGTTAAACAAGGCATAAAGTGCCCCCCAAATGGAAAATTCAGTCCACTTCATGCCTCCTTGTGCCCCATTTTCTCCCTGGGATGAAGTGGCACCCTACGCGGCCGCCTACCCTCGACTACCCATTTTCCCGGCCCTGGAAGCATTCGGTTATCTCTACATTAAGTTTAGAGACGGAGGAGAATGAGGCTTTGGACGACAAGACCTATCTGGGATCTTTGAAAGTAGAGAGTTAAATGTCTGGGCCGAGATGTAAAGTTGGGGTGTCATCAGCATACAGGTGATTTGAAAGCCATGTGATGCTACAGCTGACCCTGACCAACAGTGTACAAGGGTTCATCATTATCATAGGGAGAAGAGCGCAGCAGCTTGTGTGTCAGGCAAATTGGCGCAGCCGTAGTCGGTAGTGTGGCCGGGAGTCAGCAGTGTGGCAACATTGCGAGGGTTGGGAGCCCAAACGTCCACGATTTTAGACACCCACTTTGGCAGTCCCAGAAAGTACGGCACAGGACTCACTGGTTAGGCAGCGGTAACAGTCAGTCAGTGCAGCGCTTTGTGTGGTAAAAATCACCTACTCGCGGTGTGCGCAGTTTTTGCTAAGACACCAGAGGAGGCAAACGATGGCTATATTTGAATCTGTGGCCAGAAAGTAAAGGTGACCAGGGACCTAGACGTTAGTACCACGGCCCCTGCATCAACATCTTGCAGTGTCACCATACGTGTTTTCAGATGTGGTGTACCCATCTGTCCCAACAGCTGAAGCATCCAGTGGCACGCCTCCCATTTCAGGCAGTCATTGGCTTCACCATCTCTGCCGAAGACAACTTCCCTGTCCCTATTTACATCATCTACCGGTCCAGGATCCCAGTTCCTCGCACTCATGGTGCCAGCAGTCGTTCACCGTAGAGAGACGATTTCCAAGAGACATCATGCTCCTGTCCAAGTTGGTGGTTACTGCAGTCCCTCCATTTCAATGGTTGACTCTTGCACCATTCAAAGAACTGGCCAGAAACTTGGGCATTCACTTCATCCATTGTAAAGACATGGAGTAGTGGCTCCTCTGTACCACTCGTCAAGCGGTGGGTAGTGGCCACGCCAGAGAGCGGGGTCTAAGTAGGTCCCGCAAGGCAGTATGGACTTTCTGCGGTGGGAGTCCTAACAGGTCGCTACCCTTGGCCGACTATCATGCGGTGGCAAGCCGATGCCGCAGGCGAGATACCGAATCATAAGACGAAACTCGTAGTCAAAGGTCAGCAACAGGTCAGGGCAGGCGGCGGAGAATCGACGGTCAGGTAACATAGCAGGAAAGGTCGAGTACACTGGCAGACAGGAACTGATTGGAAACGAGGTTGAAATTGATGAACAGGAATAAATATATTAACAGGGAGAAATTATTGAATCAGGGGAAGTTGATGAACATTAACAGGAGGGCCTCCTCTTTGTTCCATCTTTAGCAGGGAGGGCCTCCCTTTTTCCACCTTGTTTTAACAGGAGGGGCCGCCCCTTTTTCCATACAAAGCAGTTTGCAGCTGTCTTTTTCTTCTTTTTATTCTGTACTATTCCCATTTTTGTTCTGATTCCATCAATAATCACAGAATCAAAATAAGCATCTATAAACAATTCCTGTAATGTTTATGTCTCCTTCAGATCAGTTCCATTCACTGGCATTTTGAACAAACTCGGTGTAATGCAAGATACTGGATTCAACACCATGGTTTTATACTTCATGAGTGTTTGATTGTCACTTGCTTTCCTCATCACCGGTCTTGGTAATGGGCAGAGGCTGACCCCTCACAAGTACCTCCTGCCTCTCTCCACATCTAATACTTTGCCACCTACGCAAGAAGCAGGGGATATTGGCCCCCATTTCTTCGCTGCCAAGTATTTTTGCTGAATGCCCTCCTCAAATTGTTATCCTCTCTGTATAGTGACTCTGAGCCCGGAACCACATAGGTAGATCTCTGGCTGGAGGTGCACCGATGGGACAGAGGCGGGGTTGAAGACAGGTGAGGGCCGTTGAACCCGCTCTGGCCATGCCCCAACTAAGGGTTTGTGTATGATGTTCCCACCGACTCTTGGCTGGGTTGGCAGATGTCATCTGGGAGAAGTGATGACCTAGCCAAACAATCAAGAACCAGTAGGTTTGCTGAACAACACCACGCCGCTAGATGACAGCGGCAGTTTGTGTCCACACCGATTGACCCCTGCTGCGACTCCCATTGCTGTGCTGCGGACTGGGCCGTATGAATGTTTGTGCTCTGCAATCGCATGTGAAGCGCCTGGCCACCTCTCTGTCTTGACGTGTAACCTGTTTGTTCAAATGTACAACACTGTTGATGAAGATATCTTGATTAATGATTATACACACCCTGTATTGAACTCCAAATTAAACCCACAAGAAGCTTGGTGTAACCCTTGGATATTAAATTGCGCTCCAAAAATGGGCAGGAAAAATTTACTTGCATGTGTCGTTTAAAACACTGTGTAAGCGTTTTTACCTGATATAAAAGCACAAACAGGCTTAATTTAACCTCGATAATATTATGCACAGGCAAAATTTCTTCTTTGGCGGTGAAAAAAGAAACGTTCTTTTAGTATCACAACAACAGAAACACAACTTAATTTAACCCCAGGATCTAAATTGCGCAAAATAAATGAGAACCAAAAATTAATGGTATTGGATTGTGAAAAACGCTGTTTCTTAACTGAATACAACATGAACAGCTAGATCACCCTTGATTTTCATGTGCTCAAGAGCTGAGCAGATAGCATTATAATGATGATGAGCTTGCATTGGACGCACACTGGACTTCAGTTCCAATAAACCCCAACAAAATCAATAATTAGAACGTTAAGAGAAGCTTTCTCTGGAGACCAGGCAGTAGACATCCCCCAAAAAATCGTGTGTATAATAGAAGTTATCTTTGATGTAAGAGAGTATCACAATCAGCCGGGGCAGCACCTTCTAATCAGTACAGTGAGAGCGGTATAGCTCCCATCGTCGCCCCGGGACTTATATAGTGCGGTGTACGTCACAGAATCCCACCGGTCTCGATTGGCTTCACCTCTGCACATGTCATGACAGGCTATGCCCTTCTCCTCCCAGATTTCTTTGCCCATTTAACGCCATGGTTCTCGCAGCCATTTTATCAATCAAAAACACACTTTGTTCCCCGCTAAGTACCCAAAGTTCGACTTCGTTTCGAACCACGTTTCCTGAAATTCTAAACGAATTCCACTTCGTTAGAATCAATTCGCCCATCTCTAATCCTGATGCTTTAGAACCTTTGCAAGCCACTAGTGTTCCAGGAAACAGGTGGCTACATCTCCTTCACTTTCCATGGAAATAACCATAAAATATACCATACATCAACCATGGAACTGTTCAAGCTATATTGGCTAATCCTGATGCTTAAGAAACTTTGCGAGCCACCAGTGTTCCAGGAAACAGGTGGTTACATCTCCTTCACTTTCTATGGAATTTACCATCAAATATACCATGCATCAACCATGGAACTGTCCGAGATACATTGGCTAATCCTGATGCTTTAGTAACTTTGCGAGCCACCAGTGTTCCAGGAAACAGGTGGTTACATCTTTTTCTGTAGTATAGTAATTTTAAGCACGTACAGATATTTTGGATTTGTAGTATTTTTTGTTCTTTCTTATTGTCTTGGGACATCACCTTTTTCCTCTGAAAGAGATCAAGTATCTCTGGTGGAAAATTTTCTTTGTTACAAAAAAAAAAAATGCTAAAAAGGACAAAAGAGAAGCCGCTATTTCTAGAAGGCAAAAGACTTCATATAAAATGCAGATCTTCAGAGACAATCTTATTGTCTCTTTAGAACCTTCAGGTTCTAAACAGCAAGGTCTGTATCGATTAGATGTTTCAGTGTGTTGCTATGAATATTCATAACCCGCTCTTTTATATCTTCCTTTGAAGATGTTAATCTAATTCTGATAGTAAATGTGTCATTTTAAGACTGAAATTACCTTAGATTCATCTCTTCATTGACAATAAACAATTCTTCCTTATAAAGGAAACCTGAAGTCTAGAAAAATTTTTTTTAAAAAACACGCTCAATTTCTAAATGTGCTGCTTTAACTTTTTATTTCTAAAAGGTCAAATCATTGCACAGAAAATGTCTTCTGTAACTGTAATAAAAAGACAAAGCTCGCTTAATAGGATGTGACAAAATATTGCTTACCTTTTACATCCTTTCTAAATATGTTTTTGAAATAACGGGTCTTGGGGCAATCAATCTCATTTTATGTTTCCATGAGCTTGCAAGTTAAGACTTTGATGTGCATTGAAAGTATGATTTGTGGATTTAAGTAGAATTGTATCACTGACCCATTGTTTGTTTTTGCGCCATTTGGTTTCGAGACGAGCTGCTTCCTACTGATAGGAAAATGGCAACATTAAATTGTTATATCATAGCCTGTAAAAGTATCTAGGAATTATCTAAATTTCATTATCAATTGAAAGGTGTTGTCCATGTTTAAAAAAAAAAAAATGGCTGACACCCCCTGTTCATTGGTTGTATCTGGAGCTCTTCTCCATTGCAGTGAATAGGATTGAGCTCTCATACCATTAGGCCATGTCCCCACGGGCACATTTTTTCAGCCAGTTCTTAGTTTTGAAAACCGTCTGAAAAACTTTTACATGACCCTGAATAGAAAATCCGTGCAGAGGTCCCCACTGCACGGATTTTCTGCTCGCCAGTTTCTCAGAGCGCCGGCGGTCCAAAAACATAGAACATGTACAGAAGAATGAACGGTTTTCGGACGGAATATGAACATGTCTATATGAAGGGGGAAGGCTTTTCTCTGCAAACTGCGGAGAAAAGCTGTCCCCTGGCGGCCGTGTGCACGACACAAAAACATGACAAGTACCGGTCAGATAATCCAACCGGTATTCATCCTGTGCCATGGGGACGCGCCTTAAAGAGCTAGTCTCACTACATTGATTAGCTTTGAACATGTAGACAAAGGGAAACAAAGCCTATCACTAGATACATTGATGTTTTAAGTTTGCTTCCCTTCAGCGCTAAAGCAGTGATTATCCCCTGGTTGTGTACACAAGCTTTTATAGATGACCAATCATCTCTCTGTGCTCTAAGGGCTTGTCCCCACGGCACAGGCTTTATGTTGGTTTTACAGATGGTTTTTGGATTTGAAAGTGGTCTGTAAACCGGCTGTCAACCTTATACATTGATTTTAGAAAATCCGCCCAGCAGTCCACACTGCACGGATTTTCCACCGGACTTTTGTTTTACACCACCAGCATTACAAAAAACTTAGAACTGGTTAATTCTTCTGCCCGGTTTTTGGGCGGAACATGTGGGCGTGAAGGGGGATGGCTTGAATCTGCAAACTGCAGGCAAAAGCTGTCCGCCGGTTGACACAAAGACCAAATACCGGTCGGGAATTGGTCTTTGCCGTGGGAACGAACCCTAACAGGCGCTACAGCCCTGGCCGGGATGTTTGGGCTGGTGATGTCACCCCTGCTGCTGCTAAGTAGGAACTCATGACAATATATCTGTCCCATCGGCGAGGTCTCAACAGGCTTCTGGAAAGCTCCCACTTTTATTTCTTTGTAAAAACTTATATCCATGTATAAACCTTGCATAAGCTTATTGGTAGTCATCAAAAAGTGTTGACGTGATTGACCGTTAACTCCCAACATTTGACATTCAAATACATCATAATGCTGGTAAAAATGTATGGAGCAGGCTCACTCACTGAGCCTGCTCCATATGGGCGGCAGCATTCAGCTGAGTAATAACAGCTGTACCTGCCGCCTAACCGCAGGGAATGGAGCCAGCTCCGATTCTGCGACAATCCTGACTTGGGTAGGAAGTAATAAAACCACCATCTTGTGCACCACAAGCATTTTTGAGTAATGCAGAATGGTGTAGTACACATTTTACAACCACCTTAGTGGGTAAAGTTGACTAAAGAGATTGCAAGTTGCAAAAAAAATTACAAAATAAAAATAATAAAGAATATGAAAAATTCAAAATACCCTTCTTTTGTCATTTTAAAATTAAAAGTATAAAAAATAGTTGACATCAGGGCCGGACTGGGAATAAAAATCAGCCCTGGCACTAAGCCCCCACCAGCCCACATACAATATCCGCTTACAAAATGTCCCTTGTTCTCGTGGCAGCCTTGCCGACTGTCTAAAAAAAACTACACTATATAGGTGCTTCAGCACAGAGCGCAGTTTTGTGCGTTAATATTTGAGTGTTTTTTGATGGCATGTATATGACTTTGATGGATGAAAGGCAGAGCATTAATGCTGGTAACATTTTAGCACAAAATAAAAAAAGAATCAAAATAAATTGCACCGAAAACCGCCTCCCTGTTGAATAGCACGCAACACATGCAACAAGAAAGAAACAGTGGTGCGATAAAACCCCTTCATCAACCGAGTCAGTGTGCGGCTTTGTTTTTTACAATCCGGGAAAATAAGAAAACAATCCCGGACAGTGACACTACATAAGCGCTCAACATAACCTACAACCCCACCCAATCAGATCAACATAGTCAGGTTCACCATCACATGAATACATCACTGAATATAAGGTAAAATGACTCCTGACAGCTAGTTGACTCACAAGTGGTGAACGTCATTTCTTGCAGGGAGTTTTTACTCTTCTCCTTATCTTCTCCTACTTTACTCCAAACCTCCATGATGCCCTTCCCTTGTGTGTTCTCTCTTCCATTTTCTTTGTTTCTCTTTCCGGTACAGCATGCAGTGTCCTCGTTACTGAGGGGTCCTACTCATCCCTGTAGAATTGACCACAAATACATCTAAGACTCCAGCTCTTTGTCCAGCACTTTTCCCATCAATTCCCCAAACAGCGAATTGGTTTTTTTTAGACCCCGAAAAATTGTAAATAGGTTAGACCCCCATTAGGTATGCATGCCATATATTAGGCAGGCAGGGCTCAGTAAGAAGGCATGCATGTGGCCAGGAGGCAGGCATGCAGGCCAGTATGCATGGCAGGCAGGGCCAGTATGCAGCAGGCCAGGTCAGTATGCAGGCAGGGCAGGGCCAGTATGCAGGCATGCAGGTGACGAGTATGGCAGGCAGGCAGGACAGTATGCAGGCATCAGGGAGCAGTAATATTCAAACAGGGCCAGTATATAGATAGGCAGGGCGGTGCATAGACAGGCAAGGCGGTGCATAGGCAGCCAGGGCAGGGCATAGGCAGCAGGGGCAGGGCATCATATAGCCAGGGCAGGGTATAGACAACCAGGGCAGGGTATAGGCAGCCAGGGCAGGGCATCATATAGCCAGGTCAGGGTATATGTAACCATGGCAGGGCAACATATAGCCAGGGCAGTATAGTAGCAGCCAGGTCAGGGCATTCATATAGCCAGGAGCAGGTGTATAGTTTACCAGGTGTCAGTGTCATCAAAAATCCAGGGGCAGGTTTAAAGTGGTTAAGCGCGGGGGCGAGGGGCGAATCAAGATTAGCCAGGTTCAGGGTATAGGTAGCCAGGAGTCAGCTGTGCATCATATAGCCAGTGCAGGGTATATGTTATCCCTTCATGGTATATTTAGACAGGCAGTTGGCATCATAAGCCAGTATAGAATAGTAGCCAGTGCAGGGGTCCTCATAAATCCCAGGGCAGGTATATGTAGGCCAGGGCAGTGCCCATCATATACCATTGTCAGGGTAAAGTTAGCCAGTGTAAATTTAGTAGATAGCGCAGGGGCAGGGCATCGGTAAGCCAGGGTGCATGGGCAACATGTAGCCAGAGGGCAGGCGTCATGTCTCCAGGGCATGGCATCATGTACCAGGGTCAGGGCTATCATATAGCCAGTGGTATGGATCATATAGCCAGGGCAGGGATATATGGGTACAGGGGAGGGGCAACATATAGCCAGTTCATGGGAAAGGTATGCCAGGGCAGGTCAACATAATAGCCGTGCAGTGTATAGGTATCCAGGCATGTCATCATGAATAGCCAGGGAATGGTATAGGTAGCCAGGGCAGGTGCATCGGTAGCCAGATCAGGTTTATAGGTAATCCAAGGTGCAGGCATCAAAAAGCCCGGCCATGGTATAGGTAGCCAGGGCATGGGTATTGTTAGCCAGTGTCATGGCTACATTTAGCCAGGGCAGGGTCATCGATATATCCATGGCAGGTAAAGGTAGCCATGTGCAGGGCAATCGGGTAAGCCATGTGCGTAGGTCGATCAGTAAGTCAGGGCAGGGTATATTGTCGCCAGGGCAGGTCATCATATAGGGCCGTGTGCATGGTAATATGAAATCCATTGTCATTTTCATCATGGTAGCCAGGTCGATTGCAATAATATCGCCATGTGAGACAGGGCATCATATAGCCAGGTAGATCAACATAGTAGCCAGGGCAGTGGTAAATGAAAGCCAGTTCAGGTAAGGATTTAAGCCATGGCAGGCAACTGTAGTCGCCAGGGCAGGGTATAGGAAAGCCAGGGCATGTCAATCATATAGCCAGGAAAGGGTATAGTTAGCCCAGGGCATGGTATAGGAATCCAGGGCAGGGGCATCATATAGCCAGGGTCAGGCATCATATGAGGCCATGCCAGGCATCGGTAGCCATGGCATGGGGCAATTGGTACCAGTGGCAGGGACATCAATAAAGCCAGGCAGGGGTATAGTGTAGCCCAGGCAGTGCATCGTGTAGCCAGGGCCAGGGCATCATTAGTCAGGGCAGGGGGTGATAGTTTAGCCAGGTCAGCATCATTTCGCCATAGCAGGGAAATAGTTAAGGCCAGGGCAGGGCATGCATATAGCCAGTGGCAGGGACAACATATTAGCCAGGAGCATGGTATTAGGTAGCCAGGGCAGGGCATTGTGGGGGGGGGGGTTGGCGTTGCCAGGGCAGGGTATAGGTAGCCAGGGCAGTGCCTCAAATAGCCAGCGAGGGTATGATGGTAGCCAGGGCAGGGCCTCCTAGTAGCCAGGCAGGTTATAGGTAGCCGAGTGGCATGGTAATAGGGGATCCATGCCAGGGTAGAGGTACCAGGGCAGGGCATCATATAGCCAGGCATGGTAAGGTAGCCAGGGCAGGTCATCATGTATCCAGGGCAGGGCATCATGATAGCCAGGCAGGGTTATAGTTAGCCATGCAGGGTAATAGGTAGCCAGGCGAGGGTATCGGTAGCCCAGGGCAGGGCATCATGAAGTCCAGGGCATGGCATCATGTAGCCAGGCAGGGCATCACGTAGCCAGGGCAGGGCAAATCATATTAGCCAGGGCAGGCATCACTAGAGCCAAGGCAGCAAGTCAAATATAGCCAGGGCATGGTAAAGGTAGCCAGGGCAGGCATCATATAGACCAGGGCAGGCATCGTTATCCAGGTGCAGGGCATCATATAGCCATGGCAGGTATAGTGTAGGGCCAAGGCAGGGGCATCATGTTGCCAGGGCAGGGCATCATGTAGCCATGGCAGGGCATCGATGTAGCCAGGGCATGGCCATCATATAGCCAGGTCAGGGTCATCAATATATCCAAGGCAGGGCATCATATAGCCGAGGGCAGGGTTGTAGTGTAGCCAGGGCAGGGCATCATATTAGCCAGGGGCAGGGTATAGTTAGCCAGGGCAGGGCATCGGTAGTCCATTGGCCAGGGCAACATATACCAGGGCATGGATATAGAAATCCAGGGCAGTGCATCATGTAGCAAGGTCATGGCATCAAGTATCCGGGGCATGTGGGCATCATATAGCCATTGGCAGGGCATCAAATAGCCAGGGTCAGGGTATAGGTTAGCCAGGCAGGGGTAAGCGGTTAAGCCGAGGGCAGTGCATCATAATCCAAGGTCAGGGTATAGGTATCCAGGGGCAGGGGGTCTCATTTTGGGGGTGTTGGGGTTTTAGGCCCAGGCATGGCAATCATATAGCCGAGGGGCAGGGCATCATAAAGCCATGGGCAGGATTTAGGAACCAGGGCATGGCATCATATAGCACAGGGCAGGGTAATAGATAGCCATGGCAGTGCATCGGTAAGCCAGGTGCATGATATAGTTATCCAGGGCATGGCATCATCTAGCCAGGGCAGGCACTCATGTATCCAGGGCAGGGCATCAATGTAGCCATGTCAGGCAACGTGTAGCCAGGGCAGTCATCTGTATCCAGGGGATCAGGTCATCTGTTATGCCAGGGCAGGGAATAGGTATCCATGTCAGTTCATCATGTAGCCAGGTCAGGGCAACGGTAGCCGCAGGGCAGGGGCATCATATATCTCAGGGCATTGTGATAGGTAGCCTGGGCAGGACATCAAATAAGCCAGTCAGGGTCAATTATAGGTCAGCCGGGACATAAGGTAAGTGTTAAAAAAAAATAAAAAAAAAAATTACTCACGTGTCCGCTGTCGCCCGTCCTCGTTGCCACCTGCTCCGGAGCCGGTTGCCGGCTCACTGCAGAGTGACATCTCGCTGCTTCTCCGCCGCGTCCTCCTGGGATCTGACCAGATGGTATCAGTATATTCCCCAGAATGATCAATGGCCTCGTCATACTGCTTGGCACCGCGCGTTGCAGGCGGGCGGCGCCGTTGATGGCTTTGTCAGTGACCCGGCCTGTGCAGGGTCGTGTGCGAGGGAGGCCTATCGGTCGCCACCTGCCACAGGGGGTCTGGTCCGGCCCCCTGCCACGGGGTCCTTGGTCGCCCCCGCTGCCGACAGGGGTCCGGTCGCTAGATGCGACCAGTTTCAGCCCCTGTAGGCGCCACTAGACCAGCGCCAGGACTCGGGGCCCGCCGCCGGGGGAATACCGACCGCGGGCATCGCAGGTGGTCCGAGCCGGCCCCTTGCGGCCCTTAACCCCATCGGCCGGCGCGGCAATATGCACGGTTTGCCCAATGGGCATACGCGGGTGCCCTTGGGTTGACATAAATTTGTAAGTTTTGCATCTGTAAAAGTCTCAATTATTAAAATAGAACAGTTTTTATCCCATACATTGAACACCATAGAAGAAGAAAAATTCAAAAAGTCAAAATTACCTTTTTTTTGGTCATTTAATGTCCCTTAAAATTGGAATACGAAGTGATCAAAAAGTAGCATGTAACCCAGAATGGAACCATTAGAAAGTAAACCTGAGCATGCTAAAAAGTAAGCCCTCACTTAAGTCCATAGGAGAAAAAAAAAAAAGGTATTGATCGTAGAAATCTAGGTTGCAGCGCCAAGTTAAGAGAGAATATTTTGTTAAAAGTCCTAAAATACAATAAAAACCCTCCATATTTGGTATGACCAAAATCGTACCGACCTGCAGAGTAAAAATCACACATTATTTATACTGAATCCCCACAAACAAGGTGCAAGAAATGTTTTTATACTAACATTTAATTCCAAATTTCTTTTCTTTCTGTTTGCTATAGATTTGCACTAATAAAGGTTTGTTTATTAACCTTCGGAATTCCTACGTATCTACTGAAGACTTTATATGGTTGAAGATACGTGTAGATCTATGACCTATTTGGTTCTCCATGAAGAAAAGTACCAACCTTCAGACAACACAGAACTATCCAATTGAGTCGCATTGCTGATAAATTATTTAAAATGTATCATATGATAAACATGTACAGGTACTTGTCGCAGTTTTTGAAATGCAGAAAATTAACAGGACCAGGGTAAAAACGCAAGGTAATGGTACACTAGCCGTGGCCACCAAGTGAAGCGCTTGAGTGTTTGGTCCAGAAGCCATGGAGCCATGAGAGCAATTTTAAGGAGCAAAAAAGCCTGTATTAGGTACAGCATATATATATTTTTTAATATATTTTGAAAATTGCTTACTTTACAGTAATCGTTCCTTCCAGCAGCACCTGTCGTAATGGGAATACCCCTTTAAACATAGGCCTAATGTTATGGTAATATATATATATATAATGTTAGAAATGATGGCCGCCTGATAATAAGGGCACAGTGGGATCGTTGCATATCTGTGGGCTGTTAATTTACCGCGCTAACGACAACCCAACTTTAAGAGGTTTTTCTCACTGGACATAACAATGAAACGGCATATTGTGAGCAATTTGCTTAGAACTCGTAACTCCCCAAGTTCACTGGAGGCTCTAGAAAGAGGTCCCCAACCACTTCTCTGGTCCCAGAGGTCCCTTGCAAAATGCAATCAATATCTGTAGTAGTAACAGGTTTGATCAAGCTCATTAAAAAAATGTGGGTCCCAAACCCTACTTTTTTTTTTCTCTAAAAACATATCCACTTGTAACTGAACGGGCCCTTTGAGCGATACACTAATGATAAATAAGATTATTATTGCTTGTTTAGATTTGTTTTTATTACTGTTATTCGTCATGGCAACAGTATTTCTTCAAATGCCGTAGTACAATTTCTCTTTCTTTGTTCTTTTGTAACGAGTTCGCTTTGCTTTAGAAAAGGATTATTGTTTTGTTCCATTTTGCAATTTGATTTGGGTACACAACGTTGTATTAGTGGATAAGTAACGACACCCTTCAATAACAATTTTAGTCACAAGCTAGCTCACATCCAGAACTAAAATTCTTTATTTTGCACCTGATGTGTGTACGTTTGTTTCATTCTGGAAATCTGTTTCCCCAGCTGCTTTGAAATATATTTCGACTAGCAAAAAGCATAACTACATAAGACATGTATATGGGCGACCAAGTTCTGCTGGTCTCCATAAACGTGATCCAGTTAGATAACATTTTTGTTCATCACGCCTTTGTTTGTCTTTCACAAGAAAATGCAAATAGAGATTATGTATCTGCTTCAAAATGTAACATTGCGCATTAGGATCAGGCATTGGTTATTTCAGACAAAATAGTATCGGCTACGTTGTAACTTTTGTTGACTTTAGAAGATAGTTAAGCCCTGAGTTTTTCCTAAATCTTTAATAGGTTATCAATAAAGGGTAAAATACAAAACAAATGTTCCAGGAGAACTAGGAGCAAGTTTATTACGCTCAGGAAAAGGGACTTATTCCATTTCTCATCATACATTTGGCAACATATCTCTTAAAAGGAAGAAAAAATGCATGATATCTGCATTCTACAGTATCTATGGCTTTACACAAAGCAATGATATAAGTGGTTTAACATTACATTTAATATGGTGTTACATTTGTGACCACAAATACTGTAAGTCACAGTACTATGAGTGTGTATGTTCACGAGGACATTCGAGTTGCAGTGTCGTGATGAGTACGCACCACAATATGCCGAGTGCTTTGGAAGCACGCACGTCTTTATAAAGTTTGGGGGTCCAGCAGCCCGCCGGCCCCCAGATGACATGGCCAAGGAGTTTTGCGTTGCGTAAATCGCCGCAAGCAATTGATATGTCAATTATTCCCCTGCGCGTACAAAACATGCCTTATGTATGCGCGCGGGGGGTGGAGGTGGACGTTTAATCCTTAGCTGCCTTGAGAGCTATGAAGTTACCTGGGTTAACTTCTGCGAATCCACAATTTGTCCTAGTTAAAACGCGCAAAACATGCCGAAATGTGGCGCCAAAAAAAGTGTTAAAACAGTACCCTAATATCAAAAAATAGATTTTAATGTCTAGCGATATATGGGCATATAACAACTGGAACTGGGTAAAACTAAAATAGTCCTTGATCACTAAGTATATAAAAAAAATTACACAAGAAAATTGATTGTCCGAACTTTCTCAATATAAAACAACCAAGATACTGTATTCAAGACATGTACTTATGGGCGAGTGGCTTCCCCCCTCTTTGTTTTTTTCAAACCACCCACCTTGCCCAGATTTTGTTAAAATCAATGGCAATTTAGCTTGTATTCTGGAATCTTCTCCTCACTGAAAAGTGGGAGAGTCTGAACAGGCACCGATAGGAACGTTATCTAGTGGGTGTGTTCCCACCTTTAATGAGGTCGCCTTGTTTTGATTGGAGGGTTGGGCTTAAATCAGGTATTGTATCAAAAATGTGTTTAACAAGCAACCTCGAAAAATTTTCATTGTGAAAATAAAAAGTAGTATAATAAATTCATTTCCAAAAATTTGAAGCCTATGTACTTTTTGTTAGTTATTTTTTTTTAGTGCTTGGGTAATTTAGCCTACTTGATTATTGCATTTTTATTGGACAATAACGCCGACCCCATGCACTCCGAATGCTGCATTTTATACCCCAAAAAATTTTTTATGATGTATCAACCAAATAATTATTTCTATAGCTTATTATAAAATCTGAGAAGTTATATTAATTTAGTTAAATTGTTTTAGAAACGTGTTGTAAAATCCTAAGAATATAACTCTAACGTAAAAAGCATTTATGTAAGTTAAGTGATATCTTAAAACAAACATTAGCAATAATATGTTAACCCTTGTGCAAGTGAAACACAACTCTTGTAAAACAACAAAACAACAACCTGCGCTGTCCTTAGAGAGGGGCACCTGACCTATGTGACTATCATCACAGTGTAAAAGTCCTGATGTTACGAATGCCAGGATCGCTCGCAAAGTTTTTTCCCCCAGCCTCTTCTGCCATATAAATCAGCAGTACGATTCTGTCTTATATTTGGAGTGGTTGCGGCTCAGGTTATGGCTCAGGAACTTGCCTGATCTTCAGCTTGAATCCGGTTTTGCCACACGCTTTAACTGATTTAGGTTTGTATAAGCTCCGCTGAAAATGGCGCTCTGTGCAGAGAATAGAAATGTAGGTTCTGTCTCTTGTCAGTTCAATTGTGTGAAGCTGAAATATTTTGTTCCTTGTCTCAGTCTCGTTTGGTCTAGTTTTGTTTTTTGTAGTTTTTGTAGTTTTTGTCTAGTTTGTTGCACTCTGCCATGGGACTCTTGTGAGTCATAAAGTCACATTTTCAAGTATTTATGGGTCAGATTTAGTCTTAGGAATATATTTAAGGAAAAGGCGATAGTGAGTTAATGTCAGGGGATAAGAAGGTTTTCAATGTTTAGGGATAGTCAAATTGCAAATGATATTGTGAGGACATGCATTATGGTGGCAGTTTAAGCAACAGATTAAACTACTCCCATCCTGGATTGTACATGGCCTTTGGAACTCTCTATCCAAACAGTTTCACCTGTCTTTTTGCTGGAATCAATCTGTGGAGAAACTTTACTAATATGCTTCACTCCACCTTTTCATTTGATAGTTGAACTTTTTGTGTTGGTTGATGCTGTTTGGAGTCCACTTGTGTCATTAGATCATGAGGTTTTGCTGGGGTTGCGCACCAATTTTGTGCGGCCGACCTTAAAAATCCATTTATGAAGATCCACAGTTCGACATCCCAACATGAGTGGTTCGCTTTCACGCTCATGGCCATGCTGCACTCTTAGCAAAGCAAATAATGGATTAGTATTTCGTTCGGCTTCTACACCATTTACAGTATAAAATTAGCATTTTTATTCCTGGTCCTTTGATATTTAAATATGTTTTTTCCTCGCTTTTTATTTAAAAGTTGAAGCTGAACTGTCCTCAGTCACAGATGGCCGTTCTATGAACCACAATTTGCCTTTTTTTTTCCTGAATATTCCCATTAAATGTTTTTTCAACTCCACAATATGCACTGAATTACACTTAATTGCTGTGAACAGAAACCAGTACCAGAAAGTCTATCATACATATTTACCTTTCAATGAATAATTGCTAACATAGGGATGACTGGATTCGAATAGCTACAGCCATTTATCCATGCAGGTGTGTAGCCAAATATCCTATAAAAGAAACACGTGAAACCCCGAACAGACATTTATTTAGCAAATAAGTGCATGAAAATTGACTCATAGGATATTGCACTAACTTTCTAACCATCTAACTTTTTCTTCCAAGCCATAGAATATACCCAGCTATGCCATAAATAACAAACCCTCTTATTTTCTCAGCTTTTACTGCTTTCTTTCACAGTTGTAAAGCAATCGCACCTTTATCACTATCCATTTTACTGCTGTTTGCTTGAGGAAGCATCAGGTTTCACCTCTGGGCTTGTGGTGGTGTTTCCATCAAAGTCAAGCAGTATCCTATTGAATATGGAGGAATGAGGAGTAATTACCTGGACAAAGAACACTTATAGAAATGGACTAATGGTGGAGCTGAGTTTATTACATGCTGAGAAGGAACATTTTTTCCCTTTAAGGGTATGTTCACATGGTGTATTGCGGCGCGTACTATCGGCGGATGCTTTGGAAGATTAGCGCATGTTTCCAAAGCACAGAGGGCCGTCAGCGCGCCGGCCCCATTGACATGCATTTTTCGCGGTGCATAATCGCCGCAAACAATTAACATGTCAATGCTCCCGCCACGCTCTGAGAGAGCTATAGATTACCGTAATTACGGCTCACATTTCGCCACGTATAAATCGCAATATGAGTCGAAATGCGTGCCAAAATAAGCTGTGTGAACATACCCAAAAGGTGTTTTCCCATCACAATACTTGCCTTTTAAAACATAGATACAGATGATTGAAGACATTTTCTAAATACTTTGCTTTGTTGATTTTTTATTTTTTTTGGTTTGGTCAAGAGATAAAGAAGATTTTAACTCCTCTTAGAGCATACAGGTTTCCCTGGGTACGACATCTCGCTCCCACACCTCTTCGTGCTCTCTTTTATTGCTCTTAGCTGCATCAGTCATTTACTCCCACCATGGTGACTCACTTCCTGCAGAGGTTTTAGCTGTAACAAAGGACTTTGAAACCCACTTAAAAAGCTAAGTAAACACCCTTAAGAGACCTGTAGCCTCACTACTACACTATAAAAACCTCATTCACTAGTCAGTTTAACAAGAATAGCTAGAAACAACAGAACTGATGTGTCAATCACTGCTATAGACCTGCCCACAGCCTGAACAGCAAGTGTGATCATAAAACTGGCTGGACCCCTTAAACCATATAACTTAGTAATGTTAAGTGCATGCACTAGTAGAATTGCAAGGCGGCATCTTCAGTTTAATTAATTTGATCAGTTGTGCTTTTACATATACACTACACCATGTTCAGGGTGAACATAAAATTTATTGAATTTTTTTAAATGAACTGAATGAGAGCATCTCTACTTTTGCTGCTCATGTCCAACTGTTCAATGTTTCAGTATATTTTGCACAACTTGCTGATCTCTAACAAAGAGTTTAATGGCAAAATTCCCAACAAGTGTTTTTATCCCAAATCGTCCAATAAATTTAGGGGATCAGTTGAATTGGAATTCAACCCATTACTGACATGGGACGTATGGATACATCCTGATGCCGGTATGGGGGCTTTGTAGCACAGCCGTCGGGTGTTTGCGGCTAATTGCAGCTAACACCCTGAAGTTACAGTGCGGGGGGTTCCTCCTCCCCCCACTTTTCAACCCCCTTTGGACCCGAGGCAAAGATGGCTGCGGTGTCTAAATAAATGAGAAATGGTGCCGCGCACCGTTCCTCACTGCGATCAGGACATCAATGGTAAAATTACTGAGACCCGATCGCTGAACATGGCAGCTGGAAGCTTTCTTATACAGGGAAATGCAGTTGGTTCAGTGTGCATGCTCGCTCTGTGCAGGGAGGAGGACTAAACCTTGCATATAGGAGGATACCTGCTATAGAAAAACCGCTAGATGCTGATGCTCTCTGTGCAAGAGCTACTGGAAGTCATTTGTATCCGTTAGCCACCAGGTAGCAACAAACTGCAATCATAGGGTATATTTATGGGTAAAAAGTAGGAGGGGGCTCTTCAATTTGGTAATAGATATTTTTTTTTTTTTGTTCTGTGGTGAAGGACAATAAGTCATATTTATAATTTTCTTCAAGTTAAAGTACTTGTCCCATAAACTCTAAAATGCTTCATATGTAAATTTAGCACTTCTCCCTCTTTGTTTTCCCCCAGGCACCCTCTTAGATTGTAAGCTCTTGGACAGGCCCTACACCTTTTGTCTCACCTGTAAGTAACGTTCACGTGTAATGTCGGTTTTTGGTCTGTAATTATACACTTTACATTGTAAAGTGCTGCGAAATTTAGTTTGCGCTATATAAATAAGATTAAATTATTATTATTATTAATTTTATTATAATTGGAAAAATATTTCAATATAACACAATAAGGCACAGCAGCCTGAAGGTGCCTAGTTTTCAGTCTGTCCACCGCCCAATTTAATTTTTAGTCTTTTTTTCACTTCATTTTTCTTAGAAGATGATCTAATTCCCCAGTAAAGGATTATAGACGGGGTACCGGCGAGTAATTTTACAGCTCGCTGATAGCCACACTTTTTGAGCTATTCTAGTTTTGTGTTCGGAAACATGGTTTTTACTCTAGAGTGATAATCCAGTGCTTGAACGGTCCTGTGTAAATAAAGCTTAATCAATGAATTATTAAAAAGATAAAAAAACACCCTCAAAACCATTTAAAGATTTTTCCTTTTCAAGTTTGGGAAAACAATATCATTTATATTCAAAGGTGGAAGTCCTGTACTTATTGGAACTAAAGAGGATGAATCTAAATTTTAAAACTATGTTGTAGTTAAAGTGTGCCTCTCCCAGTGGTGCCCACATTTCCACCCTTACGTAACGGTACATCAAGGTAACTTGATCCCCACACTTCATGATGTTTATTTACCACCATCTAATATAAGGTCTTGGTAGGTTGTCACATGTGTCCTGAGCTGAATGCATTCCACAGCTGCTGAAGGGGCCATAGAGCCAACACCATCCAGGGGCCCCACATGCTGACTGCACCCACAGCTGCTGGAGGGTCCATACAACCAACACCACCATCTAGGGACCCCATATGCTGACTGCACCCACAGCTGCTGTAGGGGTCCATAAGCCAACACTACCATCTAGGGGCCCCACATGCTGCTGCACCCACACTGCTGGAGGAGCCATAGAGCCAACACCATCATCCAGGGCCCCACATGCTGACTGCACCTACAGCTGCTGTAGGAAACCATAGAGCCAACACCACCATCCAGGGGCCACACATGCTGACTGAACCCACAGCCGCTGGAGGAGCAAAAGAGCCAACACCAACATGCTGATCCAGGGGCCCCACATGCTGACTGCACCCACAGCTGCTGGAGGACCAATAGAGCCAACACCACCATCCAGGGCACCACATGCTGACTGCACCCCCAGCTGCTGGAGGGTCCAAAGAGCCAACACCACCATCCAGCGGCACCAATGCTGACTGCACCCACAGCTGCTGGAGGGTCCATAGAGCCAACACCACTATCCAGGAGCCCCACATGCTGACTGCACCCATAGCTGCTGGAGGGTCCAGGGACCCCACATCATGTGGGGTCCCTTGATGGTGGGGTTGGCTCTATGGACCCTCCAGCAGCTGTGGGTGCAGTCAGCATGTGGGTCACATGCTGACTGTACCCACAGCTGCTGGAGGGTCTATAGAGCCAACTCCTTCATCCTGGGGCCCCACACATGCTCAATTGGGGTCTGTAGAATTAGGGGAAGGATAGTACTTGGAAGTCTTGGCCAGGCTCTTCCAACTAACATCAGACATTTCTAGCTATTTGACATGTTGCATTGTCTTGCTGGAAGATCCACTCCATCCCAGGAAACAAAATCAGCAAGTATGGGCGTACATGATCTGCAAGTATGGATTCATATCCAAATAAGGTGAAAGTGCCCACATGGATGAGTGGCCCAGAAGATGCCACCAAAGCATCCCACAGATCATAAGGCTGGCACCACCAGCTTGTGCTCTTCCAGAAAATGCAAGGTGTACCATAATCCTATGTCCAGACAAGTCCAAAGTGGAGATGTTTGACCATAATGCACAGTGCCATATTTGTGCTAAAGTGCTGTGTTTGGATTACATCAAATACCTCATACTTATTGGCACGTAAGGTACTCTATACCTTGTTATGAAATTTCTTGTCATAAGCTGCTGTTTGGGCACGCCGTTTATACGATACAAAGCACTAGACCACATGTTCAAAAAATGAGTTATTTTTTTTTTTTCATCACAAATGCAAAAAATAAATAATTGAAGAAAATTGCTTACTAACAATCTATATGAATTCCTTTAGGGGTGGAGTTATGAAAATGGGTTTACTTGTGGGGGGTTTCAACAGTCCCCTGGGGTTTTTTTCAAATGCAACATGGCACCCAAAATACAAATCAAGGCAATGCTCAATAAATATAAGTGGATTGCTTTGTTAATACCTCTTGGGTTCCCGGAAAAATAGATTAAAATAGATTTTTTTTCCCATTTCAACTTTTTATTAGCAATGCGTGTTTGAATACTTTAGGAGTGAAGTTTTACAGTGGGGGGATTTATGGGGCAAAAGTCCCTTAGAACACCATTGAACTGACTTAGAGATTTAGTTCCAAATTTGTAAAGTTGCTGCCAAACATAGACACTTTGGGTGTGTTCACACAGTCGAATTTACGGTAATCCACAGTTCTCATAGAGAACTATGGATTACGCCTCCTCTCCCCGCTCGTACAATATCATCTTATTGTACGCCCGGGGAGATAAGTTACATGTCACTTATTCGTGGGGCGTAATGACAGTCTATGGGGCTGGTCGCCCTCCCCTCCCCCGCATCGCCGGAGGACGCGCGATCAGCATGACTCCCAAACACCAGGCGTAATTGCGGGGCGTACAGGACCCCACGCAATTACGCCATGTGAACATACCCTTTCTAATGTGCTAAAAAATGCAAGAAAGCTTAACAATGATGTCAATATAACGATGACCTACAGTAAATGTTAATTATTATTGGTTTTAAAATTATGTTAAAAAAATAATATCTTTAACCTCACTTTCTGCTTTTGCATCTTCTTCTTTGAACAATGAATGCAGTGCTTAACTCGATTTCGAGCTCTTGACCCCCTCTGTAGTGGAAGAGTGAGCTTTTCTGTTGATATTATGTGGCACACAGTCTTACATGCATGGAGAAACCTTGTAACTGGTATAATTAGCTCCAATAAAACATACGCGCAGTCACATTGTGCTACTCTATTGTGGCAGTTGGAAGACACTTTAGGAAATGAGTGGTTCTCTAACATTTTTCAGTTGCCATTTTCTCCTATTTCAGCCTAAGCCATTTCCTATAAAGGACTCTAATGGCACTAAAGTTATATTAGTCAACAAATGTGTAATTCTAGAACGAAAAAAAGAAACTTGTAAAGTGCATTTTCACTAACCTTGAAATGAATTACAACATATTAATAGAAGTGCAACAGATGGCTTAGTAATGTGTATACCTCCACTGTGTAATTAAGGATGGACAATAACACATGATTAGTCTTAAAAGAGTAGAGACTAAACCTTATGCCTTGGACTGTTTTCGTTTGTAGCAGACACTGTTTTCACTTATGTATTTGACGAATGTCCTCTGTAAAATTGATTTTTTGTTGGAATTGAGTTTGTAGTTATTTACAAGAGTTTAACATTTTCACAGAATAAATTTAATTCCAAAGATAACTTGTACCTCCAAAGTATATAGAGATGGTTGAAAACCATTTATTCCAGTATTCCTCATTTCCAGTATCTGAGACTAGAGTTGAGCCAAACCATTCGGAAAAGGTAGTTCGGCATGTTTTCCGAACCGAACCAAACCGAATGCACTGCCGCAAGTTCGGCAAAATTCGGGTTCGGCCTGGGCGTTTGGCCCCATTTTCGGCCAGCTAATCAGAGCAGAGAACAGAGGGGGGTCAAAAACGTCATCACTGATGATGTAGGGATCTCATTGGCTGGCCGCCAAAACTGAAGGAAGCAGCTGAAAATGGCGGCAAACGCCTGTGCCAAACTCGAATTTTGCCGAACTTGCGGCAACATATTCAGTGCGGCTCGGGTTCGAAAAACATGCCAAACTACATCTTCCGAACGGTTCGGCTCAAATCTACCTGAGACCCGCCACCCCAACAGGTCATGTTTTCAGAATTTCCCAAAGAATTTATTCACAATAATTCTATTACTTGTGCAATAATATAGAAATATAGAAAACATGACCTGTTGCATGGACTGGAGTCGAGGAACACTGGTTTGTCTGCTTAAAGTAAGAATACTTTATTGCTGTGAAGGCTCTTGCACATCACCGTTTTCTCTTGATTTACACCCTACATCCTAGTTCCTGAAAATAAATGCACTAGTCGGAGGCATCTCTGAGCCTGGCCATAATTAACTATTAAGACAATGCAGTAAATGCAACCTCAGCAGCTAAATGATAAGACAATGGGATGTGGTTTATTTGGGCTCTTTATTGGCCTTCCTGTGATGTGCTTATGAAGACCAGTTCAGTTGTCATGGTAGCCAGGGACCTAATGAAGGCCTTCCAAGGCTGCCATGTTTGTACTCCTATTACACCCAGCCACACAACACATTTACAAATAATTTGTACAGTAAAATCTCATCTTAGTGTTTTCAATGGTTTTTCAGATAAGAAATCCCATTGAAATAATTTATCTATACCTAATAATCTACATTTGTATGCATTGTTTTTTTTTTAATTTCTCTTAAAGGGAATGTGTCATCAAAAAATAAGTCATTGTTTAAGTCCTGTTTTTATGTTAAACACATTTTTTAGGAATTTTTGGTTGTTTTCTTTTTTTTATTTTTCATATCACTTTTTCAATATTTTTTAATAATTCTTGAGTCTTTCAGTTTTCATTTTGGCCACTCGGCCTTGTTTGCGCTGCTTTAACAGCAGTCATAGAGATGCTTTAAAAGGGACCTTCATTGGCACATAGAGAAGTGACTGTAAGAAAATGACAAATGTCCCCATATCAACTGGCTTATTTTGGAGAGTTTTCTAGTCAAGCTCTGACCTGGAAAGAAGTCACTGTGCAGGGAGGTGAAAGGGTGAACTGTGACCATCTCCTCTTGTGACTGCTGGATCCTGTGTTATCTATTCACACTGGTGTCTCCTTTCAGTTTGACCCTCTTTGTGCTGATAATAAGCAGACAACTGAGAATCTTTCTGTAGAGGACAGGAAGTGTCAGATTATTAGCCTTAGTGGCCAAAGTGAAAACTGCAGGACTTAAGAATTATTAAAAAATATTGAATGTGATATGAAAAATAAAAAAAAATAAAAAAATTCTTAAAAAATGTGTTTAACATAAAAACGTGAGTTAACCAATAAGTCATTTTTGATGACACCTTCCCTTTAATTGCTTTTAATTTATCTTATAATGTAATTTTTTTTTATCCTTCCTGAAACAAATATGTTTTCCAAATCCTTCATACCTCTGTCATTTGTAAAGGCTTTAAAATTGGATCTAACAGGAAGCAGGTGATTTATTCTTTATTACAGTGACCTTGAAATGTTAATGTAATCACAGTTAACCTGTTGTTTTGAGAAGGCCTCCAGTTTTGGCTGTACACCGCAGCATCATTGGGGTTAATTAGACTTGACAGTTTGACAAAAGGAGCATCAAGGTGTGAAATGCATATTGCTAGGGGGCACCTTTCTGTACAAAAATTACCTAAAATGGAAGTCACAAACTGCGACCTTTGCAGCGAAGCTTAGAACAGCTGGGGCTCCAGGCGTGACCGTCAGTTGTGCACTGTCCCTAAAACTGACAAAATGCATTTAGCATTGCTTGATTTCGAAGATCACGGGCAGATCTCTCATCTCTTTGTTTTCTCCTGTGCAGGTTGTCGGAGAGCTTGTCTTCTCTCCGCAAAATCACACCCCCTATTGCTCGAGCTTATTTTATCTTCCATCTCATCATGCAGATGATTCTAAGTGATTTCAAAGAATAATGTCATTGAATAAAGTCCTTCACATTTACATTTGCATTTTAAATGACTAGATTTAGGCAGATAATCTAATTCTCCCTAGGGACAAGACATAATTGTAGCATAACATACTCCATCTCCGTGGAACACATTTTTCCATTAGAGTGTTGCACAATTTGCAGATTTACTTTTAAACATCTCTATCTGGTGCACAATGTTGGCATTGACAAGGTGTATTATTATGTGTATAATACATCCACATGCACAATCCGGTAAATGTCTCTCCAACTTGTACTTAAGAGTTTTATTTTAACCCCTTAAGCCGAACGCCTGAAAAGCAGTTAATGACCAGAACATTTTTTTTAGTTTTTTGCCTCCTTGCGTTTCAACAGTTGTAACTTTATTATTTTTTCAATGACGCAGTTGTACGAGGCCTCGTTTTATTCGGGGCAAAAGTTTTACTTTATGGGGGAATATTTTAAGTTCACTTATAAACAATTGCTGAATTTTTTTATTTTTATTTTTTAAATTTTTTACACCATTCACATTTCACACTTAATAACTTGTTAGATTAATTCTACAGGTTATTACGGTCGTGTGGATGCCTAATATGTGTAGGGTTTTTTTGTTTGTGTAATGTATGCACAATTATTTTATATTACTTTTTTTTTTTTTTTTTTTTTTTTTTTTTTTTTTTAAATCCCATGAAGGGGGAACTGTTTTTTTTTTCTATACACTCCGTAATGTATTAGCATATTCATATATGCTAATGCATTATAATCTGTATCAGTCTGACACAGGCAGTGATCAGGACAGAACACAGTCTGCCCTGATCACTGGCTTGTTATACAGACAGCCCTGGGGCTACTCTAGGTCCCCAGGGCTGACTGTGCAGCCGTTCCCCGGGCTCTGACGGGTCACTTGGTGTTCCGATCACCCGACAGAGCAGAGAAATTCTTTGATTGTGCTATGGTGATGAACTGCGGCAATCAAAGGGTTAAAGCACTGGGAAGCAGAGGTTTCCCCTGCTCCCTGCCGCTTGCAGTAGCTGTGCTGGGATCAGGGCTGTGTAGCACAGCCCCGTTCTCGGCGCCAGGAGCCGCAAACTCCAATGTCTGCAGCGACGGCAAAAGACGTCGCTGCAGACGAACGACCTGAAATGCCCGACATCAAAAGACGTTGACGTCGTTAAGGAGTTAAAGTTTGGAGGGGAAAAAAAAAAAGAATTACTCACCCAGCTGTTCTAGCACATAGATAAGGCAAATACAGGATTGGAGGCCCCAGCGCTTTAACCCCTACCCTCCGCGTGGTTCTAATAATAGGTTGGAGAACCCCCTTAAGGCAATATACATAAGCACTAAGCTTATATAGAAATGCAGTTTGTGGTATTTGAAGACTGTGAACAGCTGTGTGTTTATAGCTTAACCTGCGTCTGAACATACTAGTATGCCTTGGTGGCAGTAAGGGGCTATGTAGCGGGATCGCAGCACAATCCCGCTACTTAGGTGGCTTCTAATTGTAGCTGACACCCACCGGTAACAGCATCAAATGGAACCAGCTCCATTCCATGCTGTTTGGCTCCTTAGATGCCACAGCGAACAAGGCTGTGACGTATAATTGAATGAGAATGCTGTGCCCCATTTCTCAATCTGAAGGGACCTCCCTGTTGCGAGATTGTAGGGTCCCCATTGGTTTACATGGCACCTTGTGAAGGCTTCCATCACTGTCATGTTTCCAGTTTTACTACTTCTCTGTTAGGCAGGAAGTAGTAAAACTGCCATCTTTGTACAGTCTAATCCATTTTCTATACAATGCAAAAGGCTGTGTTATTGATCACGCCTGCCAGTGGTCAAACACCCTAGGGGGATTCAATTTTAAAGAAAAAAAAAAGTTAAGTATATAATATAAATTACAGGTTTAACTCGCTACCATTATACGAATATAAAATAAAAAATTTCACATCATTGGTATCGCCACATTCATAAATTTCTCATCTATTAAAATACAACATTTACCCCAATGCGCTGAACACCGTAAAATAAAAAAAATCCTAACGTCAAAATTGCGTTGTTGGGTTTTGGATAGTGCATGGAAGGGTTTTTACATTTGTTTTGCTGTCTTTGCCTCTGTTAAGAAGATTTCACCTCATTTTCACTTCATGTGTTGCTGTGGTATGCTGGAACTTGTCATTCCACAGCTTCTATCTGCTGCGGAACTACAAGTACCGTCATTCCCCATAAGTCTCCGTTTGCAACTAGGGGACAGATGTAAGTCGGAACGTTGTAAGTCGGGGACTAGTGCCTGTAGTACTTATATCCAACTAAGTAGTAGTTTGTAAATTGTTGAGCTGGTAACAAATGAAGCAATAGGTTTTATTTAAAGAAGCCTTTTCCTGTTCTCACACCCTTCTTACCATAAGCCAAGAACATATATTTTTTCTCCAAATATATCTGTATTTTTCTGTGTACTGCAGTTGTGCTTTCCGTTCCTAGGATTCTCTGCTATTATCCAATTTTAGAATTAAGGGAAATTATAGGCATATAGTTTCTGAGGTGCTTAATGATATTGAACAGGACTTGCCTACAATTAGATAAGACGCCTGTCACATATGCTTATGGACTGCAAAATGCAGGTAATTGCAAGGTCCTGTGCATCATGGGAGCTAATTACAACTGTATTTAACTTAACAATGGCTACCAAAAGAACTTTGAAAATATAATTTTCATTCTTGGCAGAGACTTTGCTAACTAATAGAAGTTGGCAGTTAAAATTTTAGCTCTTTTTTTTATGCTATACCCAAAAGAAGCCTTATCTTGCATTGCTGTAATAATAGTCCAATAATGTGAGATGAAAGCTTAATGTGTACAGGTGGCTCAAATGAAGTTTATCTCCTCTCTGTCTTCAGAAAAAAGACCGAGCTTTGTATCTTTCATGCTACTTGAATATTTATGATACATTTTCTTCCTTTCCGGCTATTTGCTTTAGTAAGACTGATAGCGTGATTAGTCTGCAAGCAGAGATGGGTTCTTGTGGGTCTTCTGATAAGGGGAAGACATGCTTTGTTTTGGTCTATTTCAATAGGCTGATGAATAGACCATCTTAGCAAAATTGTAATTCACTGCCTGGGATACTCTCCTTGTGTCAGTGGATTTCTTTAGCTAGTACAACCACTGTCAAAACGTATGTTCTATGAGTGTGCTGTCCATTTGAGACTGTTTAATACCTAGGTCTGAGGCTGGAGCAAAACCAGGTTTGTGTTTTGAGGTTGGAGTTCTGAACCTGCGTCTTATCAATGGCTGAAGCACGGAATTTAAATCAGTCTTTCTGTGGATGCCTTGCCTGTGATTGTTTCCGGTTTCCTGGCTCTATTCTGTAGTACTGCTTGTGGTTTGTGTTGTGTTCTGATTCAGGACTCTGGCTTATATTTTCAGCTATTCTATTACAACAAACTTTGGTTTGACTATTCTTGTTTGTTCTATATTTGGTTCTGTTTACCCTGCTTCCATCTGTCTCCCATCCTCGTTTGGTTTCCTACATCTCTCTGGTGAAGCAACCTCCGTGTTTTGTAGTCCATCCTGCTTAGAGGCCAATGCAGGTAAACATTGGTGAAATTATGTGGAAATTCACGTTTTTAGAATTGCTCAAGTAGAATTTCTCTTAGGGGGAGAATTGACATGTCAATTGTCCGTGGTGATTACGCGCCACAAATGGTGCATGTCAATGGTGCCAGCGGGCTGCCGCCTCCCCCTCCCCCCACTCCCATGCTTTGGAAATACGCGCTGATCAGTGCGTATTTCCAAAGCACCCAGCGTATTGCGGTGCATACTGTACACGCTGCAATACACCATGTGAACATACCTACACAGGCCAAAAAAAAGAAGCAGAACAAATGGAACCGACTCACAACTGCTGTTTGAAAATATACCTCCTCCAGGAGGCATAGTCTAAGGGTCTGTACAGAGGGCATCATTTTAAAGTGTAAATTTATGCTTCAAAATACACCTGATTAGAGACATATTATGAAGTGTATTTTTTGTAAAGTGTGGAGAGTATTGTGAGCCATTTACATGCTGCAAATACGCTCCGCTATAGTTACTATGGGATTTTATTGGCGTAAATCATACATGCCAACTCTCCCATTTTTGGCAGGGGGTTCCCGCTAATGGGGTTCCCCCCCCCCCCCGCCCTCCCGGCAGAGTTGGCTTTCCTCCCGCCGCCAGCAGGCAGCGGGGGGACCACGGCGCAAGAGTAGCGCTGGTGCACTACTCTGGCGCCGCCGGGCCGCTCCTACAGGCGGGTGAAGTGGCCGCAGCGGCCGCTCACCCGCCCGGCGAGTTTCACTGACTTGTGCTGCCACAGCCGCACAGTCAGTCAGCAGTACAGGGAGAAGGCAGGAGGGATCGTTCCCCTCCTCCTTTCTCCCCCTGTATGCACAGCACCGGTGTGTGCTGTACATACACCTCAGTGTCGCAGGGGGAGTGACGCGCTGCTGCACTCACTCCCCCTGCGACGCTGAGACTACTCAGTCGGCCGGGAGATGTCTGGAGCTGCAGGGAGCAGGGGGAGGGGCTCTACCTGGCTACAATGGGGGGGTCTACCTGGCAACAGAAGGGGCACTACCTGGCTACAATGGGGGGGTCTACCTGGCAACAGAGGGGGCCCTACCTGGCTACAATGGGGGGTCTACCTGGCAACAGAGGGGGCACTACCTGGCTACAATGGGGGGTGTACCTGGCAACAGGGGGGGTCTACCTGGCAACAGAGGGGGCACTACCTGGCTACAATGGGGGGTGTAACTGGCAACAGGGGGCACTACCTGGCTACAATGGGGGGGGTCTACCTGGCAAACAGAGGGGGCACTACCTGGCTACAATGGGGGCACTACCTGGCTAACAAAGGGGGCACTACCTGGCTACAATGGGGGCACTACCTGGCTAACAAAGGGGGCATCTACCTGGCTAACAATGGGGGTCTACCTGGCTAACAAAGGGGGCATCTATCTGGCAACAAAGGGGGCACTACCTGACAACAATGGGGGCATCTACCTGGCTAACAAAGGGGCATCTACCTGGCTAACAAAGGGGGGCATCTACCTGGCTACAAATTTGGCTCTATCTGGCTACAGAGGGGGCATCTACCTGGCTACAAGGGGGCATCTACCTGCCTGTAAGGGGCACTACCTGGTTATGGCGGGCTACTACCTGGCTATAAGGGCATCTACCTGGCTTTCTTACAAAGCCGTTATGCAGTTAGGTGGAGTGGGTGTGGCTTTATGAAGGGGCGTGACACACCGGCAAGATGGGCGTGTCCATGCAAATTTTTGCCGCGGCTTTTTGCCAACTTTTTCAATTTCAAAAGTTGGCAACTATGGCGTAAATGCCTCAAGTATTAACAAGACACTTAAATTTACTCAATTTGAATTGTTCCAAAATCTTAGCTGCAAATACACTTGTAAAATAAGCGTCCTGTGAAGGCACATGTCTTATATTGGAATCAATGAAATCTGCATAGGACATGGTGTGTAAAATTACATCATCTGAGCATACCTTTAATTCAGACATCCTTTGGGAGGCAGAGTCTAGCACAGCAGTTGTGAGTGGATTGCATTTGTTCTGCCTTCCTTTTGCCTGTTAGGGAGATTCTACTTACTTAAGGTTTCCTAGGTTACCGGCCACTGCTCTTAGGCTGTCTCCATTGCACTGCTTTACGATCATATTTTCGGTGCTTTTAGGATTTTAAAAGCGCTAAGATTATGATTGATCATGATAGACTACAGTAGAAAAGACAAACTGTAGTCTCCACAGCTCGTCTTTTCTACGATCGTCTTCTGGCACCGGCATATTATACAAAATATTGTATAATATGCTGGCGATTTTAGTTTTCTTGGTGTCTTCCCATACTATACAATTGTACGTACGATGTCAAATAAATGAGAAATGACCTTGGTTTTGCACGAAACGTGATAAAAACCGCGGTCCTGCATTGGAAAAAACAATGGCCGCTTTCGGCTGTTTTTTGTCCGATGCAGTGTAGCTATAGCCTAACAGTGGCCAGAATGGGGGACTAAAAATACAAGTAAAAAGGGAAAAAAAAAGTGAAGATAAAATAAGACAGTGTTTACTACTTGGCATTCAGTTTAGTGATTTTTAGGGGGGGAAATTTGGGGCCTCGTATATGAAAACTGCCTAGATTTAAGACTTTTTGTTGCCCGCAGCAATCACAGCTCCCCTTTCATTTCATATAGTGCTCTGGCAAATTAAAAGGTGGGCTCTGATTTGGTTGCTATGGGCAACAAAAAAAGTCTTAGACCAAGACCGTTTTCATACGTGTCCCTATTGATTTTTAGCCGTCACTAAGAAGGGGGAAAAAGCGCTCCTTGGGAAGAGCCACCAATAAATTAGTTGGTGAGAGGATTTATTTGCTTTTCAGACCTCAGGCAAGTAAATCCTCACACTGACCAATTTATTGGTGGGCCTCTCCAAGGAGAGATTTTTCCTCTTCTAAGCCACTCTTGCCTCTCACCCAGCCAACCAGTAAGTTCTACACTGCACTGATGAGGGGCAAATACCCCGAAACAGCTGTCTGTAGATGAACTTAACTGGTTTGGCTCAAATCCCTTTCACATTGCAAGGTTCCTGCAAGCTACATGTGAATTGAGGATACCTACTTTCAATGGAGTGCTCTGTGGAATTCCTTAGCAGTCACTAAGAATTTTCTGTGTTTTCTCATTTTAAAACTGGAAAAAAAGATGTAATAATAGTAACCACCCAGACATTATTTTTATTATGTATCATGGTGAATTCATGGAAAATACAAACCGACAAACACTCATAGAATAAATTTGAAGGTTCAAATACAGAATACTAGAAAAAAAAAAAAAAAAAAACTAAGAACTCACATAATTAATATACATTTATTCTTTTATTATGTAAAATTAATTTTCAGATAAGTATTATAGTAGAAATATTATCCAGGTTTCTCATTTCCATCTGTGAATAAAGTAAATAAACCACTTTTAAATTGATAAATGCCAAATTTTCATTCCACAGTGGGAATCGAGAACTAGTTGTTTTAAAATCACATTGACTGACACTTCTCCGTCTCTTGTAATTCTCTAGTGCTTGCTTAAAAATGTCATACCGAGTTCTCAACACAGTTGAAAATGTTAGGATTGTACAGAAATATTTCGTATTAGTTGTTCGGGAATGTAATCAGAATTGTCAGGCTTAATTGTTAGCACAGTTACCAGAAAAGTCTGGTATTATAAGAAAAAATGGTTAAAAAGGAGCAAAATAATAGCCACGCAGTTCTTGTACCTGGCAATGATTGAACAGCAAGTTGACCCTTAAGGTCTCTTCATCAGCAGCAGTGGAAAATAATATCTGAAGTTTGTTTGCCCGATCGTCAGAGGTCACCTGGGGAAGAAGCATCTAATTAGTTCAAGAATAAGGCAGTGTATACAAGTTATATTTTCTCTAAATTGATGTTTTGTTTCTTAATCATAACTTTTAAGGCCCCATAAGGACATGTTCACACTTTGTGAATTTGCACAAGTAATTTCTGCCTGAAAATGAGCGTCAAAATATTCATCATGAGAGGCATATTTTGAGGCTCAAGTGTGGACCATGATTAGCAGCATTTGTGCAACAAAAATCCACTCCACCATTGTTTCTATTGGGCTTTTACTGGCGTAAACCCCTCAAGAATTGACAAGGCACTTAAACTTACACCTGTAACAGCGTCCAAAAATACGCGGCGCAATTAGCTTGTACAATACGCATTGTGTGAATGAAAGAGCATATTTTACGTTGTAATGAATGAGAGCTGCACAGAACATTGTTAGAAGTGTATTTTGGGATATATATCAGCAGGGATTGTTTAGGGATAGTGTTTATCAGATATAACTATCGCTATACCTGTCCCATCTGTATTTTAGCACTTTTTCACGTGTATAGTTTGTATTGAGTAGCTATGGTGTGTATTTAGGGTTTGTTTTTAACCTTTCTCAATAAAAGTTATATTTTGTTTTTCCCTTCCAGTATAAAGTTGATAATCAGAATTTTTGGGGTACTCTGGACTACCGTGACTATAAGCTGATTTTAAATAGGCGGTGGTTTAATAATGTATACATCAGCACAAAATATGCCACAAAATAATCATAAATCTATGCCATGTTCACACCTGCATTGGGCTTTCGGTAGTTCTGTTGCGTTTCTAGAACGAGAAATATGGAAAATAGCAGTCGGCCATTGATTTCTATGGGGTTTTTAGGCTTTGAGTTTGATATTAGACAAAATGGAGCCCAACTGAAACCGTTTTATTGATGGAAAAATAGTATAAAATGTTGGGCCATTGTCTCCGTGAAAAAAATGGAAATCCGATTTTGTTTGCGTTTGGCTATATTGTAGTCAATCGACAATGGACACATACGGATGGGTTTCTGCTCGTACCCATTTGCAGAAAAATTTCAGACTAAATTGGGTGTGTTTTCAAGTGAAATAAACTGATGCAAACGGAAACAAAAGTATCTGTGTTTTTGACATATCCGTACAACAGATCATTTATAAATACCGTAAGACCTCCACTACCTTTTGCATCAAGTAATGTACATTTGTTTGGTTATTCCTCCATTCCGTCCAGAAGCCAAACACAGATGTGAACCGGGCCTATGTATGTTTTGTGAAACCTTCCCCTCCCCCCAAAAAAAAATGTAGGGTGGAATTGGAAATGAAAAAAATAACTGCACATCTTTTTCTTTGCTCTGCAAGTCAGGATGATACGGGTGATAGAAAATGTATATGGCTTTCATTACTGTTAACTAGTGTTGATCGAACCGTTCGAGAAAAGTTAAGTTCGAGTCCTACTTCACGATTTTTTAGAACTCGAGCCGAACCGAACATTTTACTGCTCGTTAGAGTAAAATGTTCATGTTCGACTCACTATTTTAATTGTTTTCATGTCTGAAAATTGGCATCGCCACGGCAGTTTTAAGGTGCATTAAAACAGTGTAAAGTGCACCTGAAAGTACAGTCCTCTCAAAAATCAGGCGTCCGGTATACCTTGCATAGTAAACATAAATCGTGGCACATAGCATATCATTGGTAGTGTAACCTGTTATTAGTTTATGTAATGCGCCTAGATAGGTGCATTGTGTTATGGAGGCTGTGGCAGAGCGAACTTTGGTAGTCGCATGATCCTGCCACTAGAGGGTGTGCAGCCGGAGACCAGCAAGTAACACGCCACCAAGGGTACCTGGCCTTTGTGGGGTAGGAGCCAGCCATATGAGTTGTCAGCTGCAATAAGCGATATGCAACTGTGTACAGTTAGTGCGGCTTTTCAGCTGTTCCTGGGTCGGCTCTTATTGGGAGTAGACAATGTGTTGGGTGGGGGTCTACTGCCCGTGTTCCAGGCCAGGTATTGGATAGATCTCTGGAGGCCTATTAAAGGCCTCCTAGTGCAGGTGTACAGGGGTCGTGGTCTGCTGCCTGGAAGTGGAGCAGCAAAGGAGCTGGAAAGAGGCTCTTGCCCCCAGAGGCTTTATGGAAGCCGAAAGTGTGTGGTGTACATACAGTGCTGGATGCTAGGTCCAGACATTAGAGTGGGTCTCTCTGTTTATGTGAAGTAAGTGGCTAGATGGCCTAGGGTTTTCGTTTGTGCCTATGTTTTTTATGCTCCTGTCTCTGAATAAAGCTGGTGAAGGGCAGTGTGAAACTGAAACCTGTGTCTGCCTACGAAAGACGGTGATCCCAGAAACCAAGCATGACCAAGATAGCGTCCAAACGTGAGTGGAAGCTTACAAGGCGCATAGCATATCATATTTAGGCGCATTACAATGTGTCGTGCCCGGTGTATAATGCACCTAGATTTGGTGTGCTGTTATTGATGGTAATTACATCTTCTCCTCACCTGTATAGGTGTAAAAATTAACCCTAACATCTTCTTCCATTGACTTTAATGAGGTTCGAAGTTTGAGTACGACTTGAACTTCGAACCGAACTTCTCAAAGTTCACGGTTTGACTCGAACTCGAACATTGTGCTGTTCGCTCATCAGTACTGTTTAGTAATTTGCTTTGCATCACCATTTTTAAAGACCAATTGATGGGATTATATTAAGGTTGGCAGCACATTAGGGGACATAGAGGATGTCCGCTCATTGTTGTTACAGGTTTGGATGTAAGAAGATCATGCAAGATCAGAGTCCTTCTGGAGGCATGAATGGTCCCCATGTCATTACCCTTTAAATCAAATATTAATTTGTATGTATGCCCATATATCTCCAACATTGTTGATGTCGATGTTATATGTATTCACTGCCAGTGAAATAATAAGAGTCTATTTTTTCCTGTGAGATAGACTCTGTACTCTTAGTAACTAAATACATTTGTTTATTTCTGGTGCTCGGAGTCTGCAGAATTACATTTGTTTTTATCTGTGAAACAGCAGAAATCCCTAATAATTATCCTGTTATTTTACAGCAAAGTTTGTACCCCGTTGTGAAAACCAAAAAATGCACAATGAGCATGCTGTTGATCTAGGAAACTGCGACATGCTGCGAATACTATGTCGATTTTTTTGTTTTTTTCTTTGTGTGAATGAGGATTTGTAAAAACCACAATGTATGAACTTTTGGTCCAATAGATGAGGTGCAAATCTTTCCATTATGCTTCAATTTATCTAAATCCTGCCCTTGGAAAGCCACCTTAGGCGAGTTTCATGTGGTTATTTTTGCAACTGTGCATTTACTTGCATATTTTGGTTCGAACAACCGGTAATTTACACACAAAAATACATCTGAAGTGTCCCATCTGAAAAAATACATTGGAAGTGACTAAGAACTTGCCTAGATAGAAATGCATTGATAGTTAAGTTTTCAGCAGATCGTACTTGAATGATTTAATTTCACTTGTCCTCTAATTCTACTATATTATTATTTTTTTTACAATTTTTATACATTGTAATACAGTATTCCATTGAACTTTTAAATACAGAAGTACGTGCCGGCAATCCCTATTCTTATTTTAAAAGTTTCTACTTATATACAGGAGGTCCTCGACTTAAACCGTTCCGACTTACATCTGTCCCCTAGTTACAAACAGAATTATGGGGCATGCCGGCACTTGTTGTTCCATGTCCACAGCAGATAGTATCTGTGGAACGACAAGTTCCAGCATGCCACAGCAGCACATGAGTTGAAATCTTCTTAACAAGGGCACAGACAGCTAAACAAATGTAAAAACCCTTCCCTGCGCTATAAAAAAGAAAATAAAACCCTTTTGTGCTGGAGTTACATTTAAAAAATCTACCTGTTCCGACTTACATACAAATTTAACTTAAGAACAAATCTACAGCCCCTATCCCATTCGTAACCCGGGGACTGCCTGTATATGGTAAAATGCCTCAATGGGTCACATGGGTCACATTAAAGCATTACACAAAGAATACGAAAATGCCACTACACACCAGCTATTCTCAGATTTGATGAGAGCTAAGACACGGATTTACCCTCTTGGGTGGGACTAATCCACACCCTAAAACCTGACGAAAGACAATAGTTAAATATTGATGGACTGTTCTCAAAATAGATCACCAATATCAGTTCTGTGGGGGTTTGACTCTCTGTAGATTAAAAAATGAAGCACTTTGCTCTATAGAGTAATGTTGGGTAAAAAATTAAGATGTCATAGCACTTGCACTTTCCAGAGCAACTCGATCTCTTCAATCAGTTATGATCTTGATGGCCTACGCAAAGAATAGGTCATTGGTTGTTGGTTATTAAAATATTTCCTACTAGATGGGAATATAGTAAAAAAAAAATAAAAATGTATTCACTTTTGAAGCTAGTACTCGAGTACTCATTACTGGGACAAGGTATTCTGGTGCCCTAGGCAAAAAAGACATATAGCACCCAACTCAATACCTCCTTGCGTCCCCTTCCTGCCTGAGATGAAATGGCACCTTAGTCTGTCGCCTACCTTGGCTTACCCATTTTCCCAGTTGTGCTAGCTCTATCGCTGGTCCGATGTTTCCCAGCAGTGCAATGCCAATAATGTTTTGTCCACTGTTCACATAATTCATCTAATCACTGGCCTCAGTGCTAGGGCATAACTAGAATTAATGGGAACGACTAGCAAAATTAGATGGGCCCCACCACCTAAACACGAAATGGCAAAAGAAGTAGGAATAATTAATGATGCACTATATTGGAGAATTCCCCTGCTAGTGCTAGTTAGCAGGAGCCAGAAATTGCAAATGTTGTGCTTTTGTCAGCAGTGTGTTATTGCCCTTTCGTATGCTCTGATTTCAGCCTCAGCCAGGGTTCTGTATGGCGCCTAATAGACTAGACACCTGGGCCCAATTCCTGGCTGGCGTGGAGTATTTAAATCTATGTCTGTGTTCATTCAGTGCCTGTGATTACTCCTGTGTCCTGGCTTCTGCTTACTACTTGTGATTTGAGATTGACATTATGGTTTCTGATTTGATCATATTTCCTCTGCTTCTTTTTTTCATTACTGTGTTCCACTTCTGGCTTGACCTCAGCCTGTCTGATCTTGTTTTGTCTTGTTTTTTCCTGTCTGCTCCCCAATTGAAAGTTCTGGCTCATTGGTGTATTGCTGTCTACATCAGAGTTGTCCAGGACAAGATACATGCAAAGGGGTTGCCCCTTTTAGGGCGATTACTAAAGATAAGAAAAGACAGACCTTTGACAGCTGTACCTGTAATCTTGTACCTAAGTGATGCTCCCTTAAAGGGGTTGTCTTGCTACAAATATAAGATTACAACATGTAGGTAACACTAAATGAAGAAGTTTTCCAAATATATTACGTTGTTCATTTTTTTTTGTTAAGGAGCTAAAGGTGATTTTATCCCCTTCTGTGCTCTCTCTGGTTCCTCAAGTAACCGACCTGTGTACTTCTCCCCCCTGCTGTTTGTTCTATCTGATAGCAGGGAGTGATGTCATCACACAGGTCTGGCAGCATAGAACGCCGGACAGTAAGAGCTCGTTTGTTATCTGATCTTTCAGACAAAAACCAGTAATTACTGCTGTTTACTTTAACTCAGAAGCTTCCTTGGTCTTGACAGCATTAAAATTATCTAATTAGCAGAAGTCTGAATACACAGAGCTCATATGCTTTTTACAGACAGCATGACCAGGAAGTGACATAGCAAAGAAGCATTTTTTCATTCATGCATCTTATGAAATTTTGAGATGAGACAACCCCTTTAACTTCCTGGAGTCTATAGCAGTTATTATAGTTGCTTTGTCTACAGTGGTCTTTCCTGCATGATGGCATGTGGTTGCGGAGGTCAATGATTCATTACAATTCCATTGGCATGTGATTTTTGATGGTCACATGAGCCAATGAAATTTGGTGGTGGGGGACTGGCGGGAAACAAGAGAGCATAAGTGGTGGTGGAGTGGTTCAATTTTTTTTTTTTATGTTTTAGATCTTTTCTAGACATCAAGCCAATTTTTTGGAACATTTTACCCATCTCTTTAATGTTTTCAAACCCCGTTAAAAATAAGTAAAAGATCTTAAGAAACTAAATATTTAGAATAATGCATTCAATCTAACCATTATTCCATTCAAACTCTGGATAAATTTCTAATTTTACTTCACAGTGGTTTTATTTTTGGCTTTATTTTTTTTTGTATTCATCCGGGAGCACAATTTAATAAGCGGCCAACATTAAGATGTCTTCTATACTTTCACAGTGGAGACCACTAATTTGTCACTCAGCTTTATGCAGCAGATGAGGACAAGTCGACATGTTAAGTGGCTGTATATATACAATTGGACTCTGTGGAGGCCATAAAGTTCTGGATGCTTTCCAGACTTTAAGATTTTTCTCTAAAAATCTGCAAGGCAAAAGGCAACAAAATTATACATGAAACTGCTTCATCCACCTCGTCCTGTACACGGTTGTCAATTTCCTTTTTATTAGATGCACTTTTAGACTTGTCTATCTTGTGTGCCAAGTAGAAATGCAGAGTAAACATATATTATAAAGTGAGGCTTTGGAATGGATTTACTTTAACTCTTAAAAGGAGTTTTACCATCTTCTAAATTTCAGACCTCTCCTTGCTACTTGGCTGTCTCTGTTTCTGATTTTAGGATTGTGAGGTCAAGCCAATGGCTCCAATGACTTTATAAAGTCACTAGCTTAAAGGGGTTTTGCCAAGAAGTGAGTTCCTCACCTAACAGGCTGATACTCCCCTCTTGAGGCTTGAAAAAAAAGGCATGGGTTTCTGTGTTTAAAAAAACAAGTACCTCCTCTGTCATCGCTCCACCTCCCATGCATGTTCCTGATACTCAGTCTCTGTATTTGAGCAAATATTGGCTAATCCACAGAAGAGAACTGTATTGTGCACAAGCTATATGTGTTTTATTTCTTCCTCTTCTGTGCTCAGGAGAGAAGATAAGCTCAGCAGACAGCTTTCCTTCATTCCTTCACAAACTGCAGTGGGAGAGGGAGGGGTTCTGTGCAGTCTGCCAGAGAGCATCTGCATGTTTACTAAGATAATTACATTACAACCAGTGGATTTTCTATACAAAAGACAAAGGATCTTTCTCCCCAGTCCCTTATAAAGCGAGGGAGCGTCTGCATGTTTACTAAGATAATTACATTACAACCAGTGGATTTTCTAGACAAAAGACACAGGATTTTTCTCCCAGTCCCTTCAAAGCTCATTAATGTTCCCTGCCAGCAGATAAGAAGTGAAAACACGCAAGCATGGCCAGATCAGCTCCTGTCAGCTCCTGGTCGTATCTAATGTAAACTGTCAGGAAACTAAGGGCATGTAAGCAAGGCTGTAGCTCTCACATTATTCACTTTTTTTAATGACATATATTTATAAAAGTGATTAAATACCCATTTTGGAGGTTCCCACGTCAACATTACATCGTGGCAAAACCCCTTTAAACTTGTGTGCTCCTAATGCTGCTTTGACAACAGGTGATAGCAGCATTGTGACTCTGTGAAGGAAAAGAACTGTGGCTGAACTCTGGATTGATCTATACAGGACAGAAAAGAGGTTGCACCATACACCTCAACAAGACACTTTGAAAAGGCTGCAAAGCAAAATTCATGATTTAGAGAAGTGCTACAGGGCATCTGTGCATGCCCTTGAGCAGTCCTCGATCTCTGCTTGGTCTGAGAAAGGCATGGAGTAAATGTGCATGCATGAAACTGTGCATCATTCTTGGGAGACTAGTCAAAGACTACATCATGATGATGACACAATGCCGCTGTGTTCTAGCAGCAGTGGTTATTAACCTAGGCAACAAGCAACACACAGCAGATGAAAGAAGCATATCTGATGACCTATATTAAGACAGTTTATTATTAGATGGCGCAGGTGCTGCCACCTCTCCATTGTTTGCTCTCCACAACCGGGAATTTAAATGATAGAAACATCCCTTTATTTCAGCTCTCGTAACACGTACAGTTGAAACCAGAAGTTTCCATCCACTCTATAAAAAGCCCCATCTGCAGGTTTTTCTCACTTTGACATGAACTCAGCAAAAACCTTCCCCGTTTTAGGTCAATTAGGAACCAAAATTATTTATATTTGTCAAATGCCAGAATAATGAGAGAGAGAATTTTTTAAGGCATGTTTATTACTTTCTGCAAAGTCAAAAGTTTCCATACCTTCATTAGTATTTGGTAGCATTGCTCTTAAACTGTAGGACTTAGGTCAAATGTTTTGGATCCTTCCACAAGCTTCTCACAATAGTTGGCAGGTATTTTGGCCCCTTCCTAGTGACAGAACTGGTGTATCTGAGCCATGTTGGGAGGTCGCCTTGCTTGCACCGGCCTCATCAGCTTTGCCCATACATTTTCCATAGGATTGAGATCAGTTCTCTGTGATGGCCGCTCCAAAACATTGACTTGGTTCTCCTTAAGCCTTTTTGTAACCAGTTTGGTAGTAGCTTCAGGTCATTGTCCATTTGGAAGACTTATTTCTGTGAAAGCTTTATCTTCCTGGCTGATGTCTTGAGATATTGCTTCTTGCATTGCCACATAATCTTCTTTCCTCATGATGCCATCTATTTTGTGAAGTGCACCAGTCCCTCCTGCAGCAAAACAACCCCACAACATGATGGTGCCGCCCCATGTTTTACAGTTGGGATGGTGTTCTTAGCTTCTCCCTTCTTCCTCCAAACGTAACAATGGTCATTATGGCCAAACAATTCAATTTTAGCTTTGTCAGACCACAAGACAAGTTTCGAGAAATGTACGTTTTTGTTCCTGTGTGCATTTGCAGACATTAATCTGGCTATTAGATGTTTCTTTTGGAGTAGATGTTTCTTTCGCTGTGGATAATGACGCAATCTTACCAGCTTCCGCCAGCATCTTCACAAGGTCTTTTGCTTCTGTTCTTGGGTTGATATGCACATGTGGGACCAAAGCATGTTCATCCCTGACACACAGAACCTGTCTCTTTCCTGAGCAGTATGATGGCCTGACATCCCCATCTTGTTTGTACTTGAATATAATTGTTTGCACAGGTGAATGAGGCACCTTCATGTGTCTGGAAATTGCACTCAAGGATAATCCAGACTTGTGCAAGTCCACAATTCTCTTCGTGATATCTTGGCTTATTTCTTTAACCTTTCCCATGATGTTACACACAGAAGCAGTGTATTTCTGATGTGCTCAAAATACATCCACTCTAATTAACTCAGATGTTGCCAATGAACCTAACAGAAGCTTCCGAAGCCATGACATCATCATTTGGTCGGTCCCAAATTGTTTAAAGGCAGAATAATCCGAGTGTATGGAAACTGCTGACTTATGCCATAAAATTCTCTCTTTCATTATTCTGGAATTTGGCGAATTTAAATATTTTTTGTTCCTAATTGACCTAAAACGGGGAAGGTTTATTCTGATTTCATGTCAGAGAGAAAAACCTGCAGATGAGGCTTTATATAGAGGGGAGGGAGAAACCTGCAGATGGGGCTTTTTATATATTGGATGGAAACTTCTGGTTACAACTGTACTGTATGTAATCACTCTTATTTACATTTATTTTTGGGGATTTTTGTATCCTTCATAAAATAACAATTCTGGAGTATTTTTTTCTTAGAACTCTTACCTATGCTTTCATTGTTTATTGCCAAAGGAAATGGCAACCAGCTCTGTAAGGTTTATGTAGAAATATATGGTGGCTATTTAAATAAATAGAAAATGTAATACAAGAAAGAGCCAGGACTGATGAAGTGAAAGACAATAAGATTTGAAGGAATATTCCAATATCACATTGTTATGGTACAACAATATGGTTTGCCATCCATTTGTTAGATGGAAACATCATTTTTTTTCCTATATGGCTTATATAAAGGAGCCCTAAATGGATGACTCCATTATTGGTATCCATATGCATTGTAGGATATATGGGGAAAAGTTTACTTTTAAGATACATCTTTTAGGGGGTCTAAGGACTTGCTTTAGGAGAGTTTATTGTTATATTAGTTATTTTTTATCGCTATGATTCCCGGGGGTGTACATTTAGGGGGGGACATACAAACAAAAGCAAACAAGTACAAGTGACAACTGTGACTAACAAAGGACAAGGGGGAAAAGGCCCCGCACCAAAGGTTACAATCTACAAGGAAGGGGGGAAAGACAGAAAGTGAGGGCAGACAGTTCGTGGAGGGTGTAGGGGCAGGGGGTTATTCTAGTTTTTAGGGTCCTAAAAGATGGGGGGTTTCAGGTTTTCTTTTCAAAACCGGTGGGGGGGAGGAGAGTCTATTTTTTGGGGAATGATTCCATTGTGGGGGAAGCCGAGAAGTCTTGGGGACGGTTGTTGAGGAGCCCGACATGAGGGAAATCGATTTTGGGGGGTGAGTTCCGGGGGTGGGGAACACAGAAAGTCTTTTTGGAAGGGTTTTGTCAGAGCATAAGGGGAAAAGAAGAAGGTCCGTGAGGAGGAGATTGTGAGGGGGAAACACGGGGATTGGGGAGATAAATTGGGGGGAGAGGTTTTTAAGAGCTTTTTTAGGGCAGGGTTAGTAAATTGAAATAATGGCTGGGGGAATGGGTACCTTTTAAGGCACCCAAGAAAAAAAATGTACAAACTGTGGTAAGTTTACTAGCAAATTTGATGCAAAAATGAAACCCCCATTACTGTAAACATAAAAAATTAAAACCACTTTCAAAAAGGATTTCTGTATGCAAACACCCCTGAAAAGGGGCTTAGTTTCTCGGGAGCAGCTAACAAAATAAACCCTTTACGTTGCAGAATTAAAAAGGGGGAAATTGGATGGAAAAATTTACCTTTACAATTTTCTCGGTGGGTATAATGACCCCCGGGGGTCGGGGAGAAAAGATAAACAAAATTCTGCTCAAAAAAAATGACAAATAAATAAAAATTTTAAAAGCAAGGGGGATTTGGGGTTCTTTCCCTTTTTTTTTTCCCAAAAAAGATTAAAAAAAAAAAGGGAAAATGACGCAACTAAAAAACACATTTTAAATCAGGAAAATATCTTTGGGTTTTAAAAACAATCGGGTGTGAAATAAAGGGCTGAATGTTTTTTTAAAAAAAAAAATCGGGCATTTTTCCTATTTCCCTTTTTTAAAATCATTCCCCCATTTGACCCTTTTTCATTTTGGTTTTAAAACCCCGTCTCCCTCTTGTACAATAAAATTGTATAGAAACGAAAGGGGGGGGGAAATTGACAATTTTTAGTCCCGATTACTTGCCGCAAAACCAAGGGCATGCCTAGGGGGCCGGCCCCCCGGGACCCCACCCCCCTCCCCTTTGGAATTAGGCGTTAAACAGGGGGGTTGGTTTTCCAAAAAACCCCTTTGGCCCAAAAAAACCCAAAGGGGTTATTTTCACAGGCCCTTTATTTTGCCCGAAAAAATCAAAAAAAAAGCCCGCCATAGTTTTTTCTTTGGAAAGGCATGAAAAGCGCCAACGAGATGAAATTTGTGCACGGGGCCTTTTAAAAATTATCATTACTTTTTTATGAAAAGGGGCCTTCGCCAAAAAAATTAAATTAACCCCTTTAAGGCCCCCGGGCCTTTTTTGGGGCCTTCTTAACCCACCCTTTTTTTTAAAATTGACATGTGTCCATTTATTTTTAAAAAACCCTTTTTTGAAACTTTTAAAAAAACCATGGGGGATTCAGAGATTTTTTTTCCTCGTTGACCCCTTTGGGGTGCTTTAAAAGAAAAGAAATTTTTACCATACAACCTTTTTTTTTGGGTGAAAAATATCAAAATTTTTCTTTGAAAATTTGGGAAAAATTAGCGTTTTTGGGGAAAGTTGCAAAAATTTTCCGCGGCAAGCCTTTTAACCTTTTTCCCCCCACAAAAAAGTAAACCCCAATGCAACCTTTTGTCCACCATAGGAGGGCCCCATCATTTTTAAATGTCTTTTTTTTTTTTAAAACGCAAAAGTTTGTCAAAGAAATTTAAAAAGTAAAAATTTCAAAAAATTTTCAGAAAATTTGCAAAAAAACCTTTTTTTTTAGGGCCCAAACCTCCAGTTCTGACGAGGGCTTTGGGGGGCCTGCGGGTTAGATCCCCCCCTTAAAATAAATGCCATCTAAGAAAAAACCCCCCAATAACTTTATTTCCCAACACTTTTTGGGAAATTTTTGAAAACCCCCTTTAAAAATTTCACAAAATTTAAAAGCAAAGGGGAGGTAAAATTTTAAAAAATTTCACTTTTTTGGGAATTTTTAAATATTTACCCAAATTATTCACTGGAAACGTAAATTGACTAGGTAAATGCAACTTAATAAAAATTTCCCCCAGGTCCCGTTTTTTAAGAATATCCCATATGGGGGCCCAGGGGAGTTTTTGGCCAACCAAAAGCCCCAAATAGGAGGAGCCCCTCCCGGGACTCTGAGGATCTCTTTAAACAATACGTTTTTTATTTAGGCCCAAATTTCGGGTTTTTGGGGACCCCCTAAGGTTGCAAAAACTTAAAAAAACCCCCCCCCAAAAAAGACCACAATTTTGGGGAAAATTTAAAACCCTTTAAAGGGAAATAATTCCAGGGGTGCTTTAAAAATATAAAGACCCCACATTTGATTCAAAAATTTTTTTTTAAAGGCAAAAGGGGTTTGTGAAAAAAAAAAAAATTTTTTTCCCCAAAAAACTGAAATTTTTTACTTAAAATTTTTTCCACAAAAAACCCGGGGAATCCTGGAAAAAAAACCCTAAAACTTTTTTAAAAAATTTCTTTCCAAGTTGGGTTAAATACCCAACATGTGGGTGTAAATCGTTTTTGGGCGCATGGCAGGGCGAATGGGGGAGGGAGGCAATTTGTTTTTTAAAACGCAATTTTGGGGGGGGCCAGGTCCCTTTGCAAACCCCCCAAAGTACATAACAGGAAAAACTTTCCCCAGAAGTCCCCCCTTTTTTGGGTTTTCAACACCCATCAGGGACCCAAACTAGGGGTTTATTCGGGCTTTTTGGGAAAACACGGGGTTTCCAATAGTTTTTTTTTAAAGAAAAATGGGAATGAAAAGGGGGGGAAAAACCAGTTCAGCCATTTTTTTTTTGGGGTATTCAATTTTCCCAGAAATTCGCCGTGCAGGGTAAATAAATGTGATAAATTTTAAACTAGGGGGGTCGGTACATTAAACAATGTTTAAGATTTTATATATTTTTTCTCATTTTAAATTACTTTTCCCCAGTAGAAAAAACGCCAAAAAAAAAATTGCTTTTTTTTAAGTTGCCCCCAAATTCTGACACCAAAAAACTTTTTTTATTTTGTTTTTGTGCATAGCGTGAAAGGGCTTGTTTTTTTGGGGGGTTTGAGTTAAAAGTTTTTTTTGGTCCCCACTAAGGGGCAAAAGATGCAAAGGTTTCACTTTTTATTAAGGTTTTTTGAGTTTTTTGAACAAATACAGCAATTTTGGGAAAGGGGTTTTTTTTTTTATTTTTAAACGGTCACTGTCCCGGTATTTTAATGAAAGGGAAAGCATTCCCTCACCCGGGCAATCCTTTTAACACCAAAACCCCAAATTTTTTTTTAATTTTTTTTTTTTTTAACTGCTTTTATACAATAAAAACACTTTTTTTTTCAAACGGGAAAAATACTTTTTTGCATCACCCCCATTTTTGAAACCATAATTTTTAAAAAATTTTTTGTTTTTGGGGCTGTGAAAGGGTTTTTTTTTTTTTCGAGATAAATTGACGTTTTTTATTGTATCTTTTTTTGGGGGGACAAGGCTTTTTGATCGCTTTTTAAACCCAAATTTTTTGGGAGGCCAGGTGAAAAAAATTTAACTGCAATCCTGGGTATTGGATTTTTTTATTTTTAAAATTTTAAAAACGGGGGCTCCCCGGGTGAAAGTACCTTGAAAAATTAGTTTTCCCTTTTTGGGGCCCGCAAGTTTAAATGGCTATCCCCAATTTTAATTATTTTTTTTTATGTTAAAACATTTTTAAAAAAAAAAAAGTTTTTTTTAGTGTGTAAAATAAAAATTTTATGCACCTATCTTCTAGAGCTATACATTTTTTTAAATTTTTTCCCTATACAGAGGGTGTATAAGGCTTTTTTTTTGCGGGATTAAAATGACGTTTTAATTGGAAAAACTTTGGGGTTTCTAGAAATTTTTTTATTTCCCTTTTTTTTTCCCTTTTATGTGCTTTCGGGATGAAAAATAACTTTAATTTTGTGATTGTTTTTTTGTTTTTTTTTAACGGAGTTTTTCCCCAAAGGGTTAATTAACATACCAATTTTTTAGGGGATGTTAAATTTTCACGCGGGGTACCAAATATGGGTACTTTATTTTTGATCTTTTTTGGGGGGGATTTCCGCTTGTAAAAGGGAAAAGGGCGGTGTACGTATTTTTAAATTTTTTTTTTTCGTGTTTTGTGTTTTTTTCTTGTTTTTTATTTTTTTTTTTTTTTTTTCCTTTTTTCCCCCATTTTTTATTTTACCTTTTTCCCCATAGGGATTTGAAAAAGAAAATTTTTTTAAAATCTCTCATTCAATAAGAAATCCCTGCATAAACTTTGTTTTCTAAGACAGGTTTTCCCATGGTAAAGTCAGCACGATGCCGGGGCGTGCCCACAGGCACGGCCCCCCTTTGGGACTTTACAGACAAACCCGGGAAAGGGATTTCCCCCTGCGGATTCTCTGCCCCCCCCCGGGCTTTCTGTAAAAAGGCAGGAGCCGCACGGGTTTTTCCCAACCCGTGGGGCTGGGGCAGCCCGGGCAGAGACCAGGAGGGGCATTCCTCCGTTCTCTCTTAGTTAAATTTTTTTTTTCTTTTAAAAAGCTTGTTTCCCCCACTGTTTTGTGGGTTTTTTTCTACCTAAACGCCCCCAATCTACTTTCTTTTTGGTTTTCCCCAAATAAAGGTTCATTTGCCCCTTTTTTCCTTGCCCCGCTATATGGGTCCCCTTTTCTCTGCCTTTGGGTTTGCCTGTTCTCTGTTTTGCCTCTCCCCTTTTTTTTTAAATTGGCTAGGGTTCCGGGTTTTTTCCCTTTCCCCCTTCCCCCCAATTTATACTGTGTCCCTTTTGATAGTTTTCGGAAATTTCTTTCCTTACCCCTTCCTTTTTTTGTGGGTTTCCCCTTTGTCTGCCTTTTCTTGTGGGTTTTCCCCGTAGTTAGTGCAGTTTTTCATCTCTGGTTGGGGTCCACCTATTTAGGAGTCAAGGACCCCCAAAAGGCAGGGACAGTGGTGGCACCAGCATCAAGGCCTCACTCTGTTGTGTCTCCTCGTGCACCCTTGACCAGTCCTTTACAGCGGCCATAGATTTGTGACTCTCAAAATCCCACCATGTTAGAATACCCCACAGATGGATATGAGAACACATCAATCTGTCAGTGATCATTTTATCTATTCTGCCCTCTTCTACAGGTACTTATTATGAAGACCAAAACCATTTCATTTTCCAAATGTTCAGCTCACCAGGCTCATTGTATTTCTTTAGCATTTTCCATTTAACCTCCATAAGTTTCCCGGAAGGTTCTCTTTTACTTGCATTTGGTCTCTGTTTTGACTTTGCTTTCATCTCCTTGATATTTGTCTTGGTTTTCTTCAATGATTTATGTACAAGGTAGGAAATGTTGGACTGGCGAGCGATATTTTCATGCTTAGCTGTTCGTCTTGTAGCTGGTAAATGTTATTATAAAACCTGCTTGAGTAGATTGTGTATGCTATACAGTGAGTTATTCAGTGATACTTTGCAAAAGTATTAAAACTGCAAGCTTTTCAGAAAATAATATATTATATCCATTATTTGTCTAAGAGCAGAAAATTGCCGGAACTGTATAATCAAAGTCTTTTATCTGCTGAGAAGAGGAGTTGGTAAAGTTACTTAGCTGCAGATTCCATTTGGGAACTTTTTAAACTTACAGGAAAAAGATATGATTAATCAACCCCAAAAAAGTGTTAAAATAGAATATTTTATTCTCTTACGAATGGAACAGTCATAGTTACAAGTCCAGCGCCCTAATACTAAGGGGTTTTAGAGAGCCCCCTATGAAAACCAGCTACAGAATGACAAATTGGGGCCTTAAACTGTTAAAAAAAACTTTTTAGTTTAACCACAAAAAACTTTACCCCCCCCAAATATTTTGAATCTTTATGCTAAAATAATCTAGCAAGACTAGGACACTATTCTCGTATAATTACATAAATACACAAGTACCCCTCATGGACTTAATTTTATGCTCCAAACACAAAATATAAGAGCGATGTTACTCTCGGTTAGTTGACCACCATAAAACCATCCACACTATTGTTGAAATGACTACCCAATTGGTCTATGGTTTTTTTAATTTTTCTTTTGGGATCAAAATGAAAGGAAAGATAAACCAGTTAAAAAGGTTAAATTTCAGAAAAATTTAGTTGGTAACTAGATCTTTTTTATCTCCAACAAAAAATATAAGAACAATGTTACTCACGGTTAGTTGACCACCATAAAACCATACATCATCTATTGTTGAATACATCCTGGATACAAAAAAAGGTTTAAATAAGTATCCCTCCAGCTCACCCTACACTGATACCAACAGACAAGATGGAGTATTGGTCCCTAAAAGGACGGCCCAATCTATTGGTGGTTGGCATTTTGTATCCATACTATCTCTTAAAAAATAGGAATACAAAGTGAGGAAATTTTAGGCCCGTGTTCCCGGTTAAAAAAGGGGTAATTGCGGGCCGGATTCGCCCGCAGTTAGGGCTTGAATATGGGGGGGAACGGGGGGCGGGGGGGGGGCGCGGCGGGGGAGCTGCCCGCCGGCGCCATAGTCAATGCATGAATTATGGTGCGACCACCCATAAATAATGGCATTCACTTTCTCCCCCCGGGCAGATTCGCCCCAGCGGGAGGAGCAACGGATTACCGTAATGACAGGGACGGATTGGAGCCATACTGCAGCGCAAATCCGGCATGCAGTACGGCTCCAATCCATGCCCAAATAAGCCATGTGAACACGGCCTTACAGTTGCAGCCTAGTTTACCACGCTTTGAAAATAAAGACAAGCTGCTCCATCCCGACGCGTTTCCCCTCCACGATACACCAGGGGTTCCTCAGGGGATTCACAGTATGGCATCCATTAGATCAACCCACAATAGAATCTTCACCAGTCTTGATAGGCTGCATTTTTTTGTCTATCAAGACCATTGAGTATTCTATTGTGGGTTGATCTAATGTATGCCGTACTGTGAATCCCCTGAGGAAACCTTGGTGTATCATGGGGGGGAAACGTGTTGGGATGGAGAAGCTTGTCTTTATTTTCAAAGCGTGGTGAATTAGGCTACAACTGTAAAAGTTAACTTGCTTTGTATTCCTCATTATTTTTTAAAATAGTGTGGATACATAGGGCCAGCCACCGATAGATGGGGTCATCCCTTTAGGGACGAATACTCCATCTTGTCTGTAGGTATCAGTATAGGGTGAGCTGGAGGGATTCTTATTTACCTTTTTTTGTATCCAGGACGTATTCAACAATAGATGATGGATGGTTTTATGGTGGTCAGCTAAATGTGAGTAATGTTATATTTTTTGTTTGGAGGATAACAGAGTCATAGTTAACCAACTGAATTATCTGAACATTAACCATTCTAATTGGGTTATCCTTTCCTTTCATTCTGATCCTAAAAGTAATTTAAAGATCCATAGACCATTGGGTAGTCATACAATATTAGACCTATTTTATATTCATACTAGAGTGCCATAGATTCAAATAATCACAGGGGAGAAGAGCTAGGACTCCAATGACACCTATTGCAAGAGACGTTCCTCAAAGTCACATCCAAGCCACTAAAGAGCCTTAATACATGCAAGAAGTTTAAAGCTGAGCCAGTTAACCATCTGCAGACAGGAGTTTCAAGGTGCTTGCCCTTATTCAAAGCTGAGTTTTGACTGGCTGAGTGGAAAGCTTTAAGTATCACTCTAAAGGGGTAATGTTCCTCATTAGATAGAGGAGCCAAAGAGGTGTTTGGAATCTTTAAAGCCGTAAATGCTCCACTAAAACTTAAATATATTCAAAGAAGCTCAAGAAAACCGAGCTAAGTTTTCGTTGCCACCTATTGGAAGTAATATTCCTGAAAGTCACTTCTGACTCACCAAAGAGCCTTGAAAAATGACTAGTGCTTTACGTAAAGCCTAGATCTGAATGCCAGCCTCTTTGAATGGGTAAAATTATAGCCCTATAACTTAATCTGTTTTGTGTGATGCTTGCAGATGCTTTTTCACCATTCTAATGTTACAAGTGTGAGCTGGCAGTGACTTAAAGGGGTTTTCTCACTACATTGATTTATCTTACCTCATTCCTGTTTTCTCAGTCTCCTTCATGAATTTATGGGCATGTTTACTGGCTACTACTGGGCTGCTTTGATGAGCTGCTGAGGACACCAGGACTGTAGCCATAGAGACCAGCCCTGGCAGCATATCTGGAGAGATTGAACAGGTCTGTAGCTATAGCTACCAGCACTGCCAGCCTATCAGGAGAAATTGAACAGGTCTGTAGCTATAATGACCTGAGGAGCTGATGCAGCGCATACAAAAGGGGATATCTCAGAATGGGTAGGACACTGTTAATGGACAAAATGACTTGTTTCTGCAACATATTTGACATTAAAAGCAATCCTTGCAGTGAGACAACCCCTTTAAAGGAGTAAGGTCATATGGGTGTTCAATATCATAATTAACCAGCATCAAATCAGAACTTGTACCAGGTTTTAAACCAACGTATAACACATTTGCATCACTTTTGATTATGTCTAACAAATATTTTGGTACAAAGTGTGGTTTACACTATATTATTGTATAGCTCATGTTTCTTATTTGATTCATCCGTTGGCACATTCCATTAACAAGGATTATGATGACTTTTCCAATATAGATGTCCTTGTTTGAGATAATTGAATATGACATTTAAATAAAACTTCTTTTATCCCTGTTGATTACAATGCCTCGAAAACTCAGCCAGACAGATAAAGCCAAGCGTTTGAGGAACCCAATAAATATATTGATGGGAAAATCACGTAGATTCTTGTTAAAAAAGGCTTATTTCTTCTGCATGAAATGGGTAAGGTTTGTAGAATTAATTATGTATCACTGACCTCCTGCTGACTGCAAACTTAGTCATTACAGTATGACATCTATGGGATTTAGTGATGTATATGCTACTTATGTATACCCTTAAGAGCATACTTCATTGACAGCCGGGCCTACACTAATGGTTTTAACCACTATTGAAGTGAAATCATGACCTCCTCTTATAATATAAAAATATATACATTGCTAGATTAAGCAAAGTGTTAGACATGATTAAAATCAGTCATGCTAAATGCTACAGACAAGTATTAAGAGCAGTTGGACATTACAGTAAATGTTGCTGTTGGACTAATGTGCCTGGAAAATGTAAAAAAAAAAAAAAAAAAATGCCTCATAAGATTGGTGAAACAGCTATTTGTGTGTGCCATTTCCAATCGAATTGCTTTTCTAATTTGAATATACTGTATGTTTCTGACAGGGGTCTAACCTGAAGCTCTTGAGCTCCAGCTCATGTTCTGCTTCATGCCCTTATGCTAAAACAATCAACGATGATCTCTAGTGTCCAACCAAGTAGAAGATTCTTTAAATGATCTTCATCTAATATCAGCCATTCATTGAAACAATACAGAAGAAAACATGGTCTCACACCATCCACGCTGGTACGTTTCAAATGACAAATCCTTAATTTTACATAGTTGGACACTGGAGATTCTTAATGTTGTTTGTTCACGAGTAGCCTGGATCTCCAACTACACCGAGCAGTCGCCAGTTGTATGGCATCCATAATCAGGACAGAGTCAACCTCACCAAATTGAGAAGGCACTTCCACTCCAATTTTTCACATGGAAAAAAAATATTCTTCATTAAAGGGATTTTGCCCAAAAGTGAGCTCCTCACCTATCAGGCTGATACTCCCCTCTTGAGGCCTGAAAAAAGGGGCGTTGTGTTTCTGTGTTTAAAAAACAAGTACCTCCTCTGTGATGTCATCGCTACACCTCCCATGCACATTCCTGATACTCAGTCTCTGTAGTTGAGCAAACATGTTTTGCTAATCCACAGAGGAAAACTGTATTGTGCACAAGCTATATGCGTTTTATTTCTCCCTCTTGTTTGCTCAGGAGAGAAGATAAGCTCAGCAGGCAGCCTTCTTTCATTCCTTCTTCAGGAACACTGCAGGGAGAGAGGAAAAGGGAGCTGAGCAGAGAGCTAGGAAGCGTCTGCATATTTACTCAGATAATTACATTACAACCAGTGGATTATCTATACAAAAGATACAAGATCTTTCTCCCCAGTCCCTTCAAAGCTCGTTCATGTTCCCTGCCATCAGATAATAAATGCAAACAACGCAAGCCTGGCCAGATCAGCTCCTGGTCGTGTCTGATATAAACTGTCAGGAAACCAAGGGCATCTTAGTCAGGCTGTAGATCTCACAGGCTTCCCTTTTTTTGATATATATTTAGAAAAGTGATTAAAAACCCATTTTGGAGGATCCCACATCAACATTAGATCGTGGCAAAACCCCTTTAATCAGGATGAGTAAAAAGAGTAATGTATACTTCTTAAAATCATGCAGAATTCCAACAGACGTCTGAACGTTTTGGTCAACTCTTGACATTTATCAATAGTACATCTCTTTCTGGATGATAATGCCCCTCTGGATACTGGATATTCATTTTCATTATCCTGTTTTTTTGCCATGCTTAAAAGTGTGATCTGAATTGCAGCCCTTGTGGAAAAGCAATTTTTAAAATTTTGGAAAGTGTTTAAAATTTTATTTTGTACTTAGTGAGAATTCTATCATGCATAATTAAAGGGGACAGAGAATTACAGGAGATGTTAATGAGGTTATTAAGGCTTGTTTAAAGAATGAGAATTGAAGGGAGGAGCAGAATTTAAATACATTTTCCCTGCAGCTAAGACAATAGAACAAAAGAAGAGATGATTGTGTGTTATCCTGCTCAACTACATCCTCCAAATCATGGACAACAGATGATTGTGTGTTGTCTATAATTTGGAGGATGTGATTGAGGAGAAGAGTTGATTGTGTGATGTCTATGATTCGGACGATGTGGTTGAGAAGGAGAAGAGATGATTGTGTGTTGTCTATGATTTGGACGATTTGGTTGAGAAGGAGAAGCAATGATTGTGTGATGTCTATGATTCGGACAATGTGGTTGAGAAGGAAAAGAGATGATTGTGTGTTGTCTATGATTGGGACGATGTGGTTGAGAAGGAGAAGCGATGATTGTGTGTTTTCTATGATTAGGACAATGTGGTTGAGAAGGAGAAGCAATGATTGTGTGATGTCTATGATTCGGACGATGTGGTTGAGAAGGAGAAGAGATGATTGTGTGTTGTCTATGATTTGGACGATGTGGTTGAGAAGGAGAAGCGATGATTGTGTGTTGTCTATGATTCGGACGATGTGGTTGAGAAGGAGAAGAATTGATTGTGTGTTGTCTATGATTTGGACAATGTGGTTGAGAAGGAGAAGCAATGATTGTGTGATGTCTATGACTTGGACAATGTGGTTGAGAAGGAGAAGAGATGATTGTGTGTTGTCTATGATTTGGACAATGTGGTTGAGAAGGAGAAGCGATGATTGTGTGTTGTCTATGATTTGGACAATGTGGTTGAGAAGGAGAAGAGATGATTGTGTGTTGTCTATGATTTGGACAATGTGGTTGAGAAGGAGAAGAGATGATTGTGTGTTATCCTGCTCAACTACATCCTCCAAATCATGGACAACAGATGATCGTGTGTTGTCTATAATTTGGAGGATGTGATTGGGAGAAGAGTTGATTGTGTGATGTCTATGATTTGCACGAAGTGTTGAGAAGGAGAGAATTGATTGTGTGTTGTCTATGATTTGGACGTGTGGTTGATGAGGAGAAGCAATGATTGTGTGATGTCTATGATTTGGACAATGGGGTTTGGGGAGAAGGAGAAGAATGATTTGTGTGTGTCTATGATTGGGACAATGTGGTTGAGAAGGAGAAGCGATGATTGTGTGTTTTCTATGATTTGGACAATGTGGTTGAGAAGGAGAAGCAATGATTGTGTGATGTCTATGATTCGGACGATGTGGTTGAGAAGGAGAAGAATTGATTGTGTGTTGTCTATGATGCGGACGATGTGGTTGAGAAGGAGAAGCGATGATTGTGTGTTGTCTATGATTCGGACGATGTGGTTGAGAAGGAGAAGAGATGATTGTGTGTTGTCTATGATTTGGACAATGTGGTTGAGAAGGAGAAGAGGTGATTGTGTATTCCTTTGATTTGGAATATGTAACTGAGGAAGAGAAGAGATGCTTGAGTAATTTCCATCATTTCCTCATTTTAAGCCACCATTTAAAGGGGTTTTCTCACTACAATGATCACTTTTTATGTTAAAAATCTTGCAAAAACAAATCACTTTAAAACACATGTCCATTAACAGTGTCCTACCTATTCCTACATATCCTCTTGTATGGGCTGCATGAGCTCCTCAGGTCGCTATAGCTACAGACCTGTTCCATCTCTCCTGTTTGGCTGCCAGCACTGGTCGCTATAGCTACAGACCTGTTTGATCTCTCATGATAGGCTGCCAGCACTGGTCGCTATAGCTACAGACCTGGTGTCCTCAGCATATTGTCAATGCAGGCCAGAAGTAAGCAGTAAACATGCCCCTAAATTCAAAATTAAACTCTTTTAAGCCTTGCCTTCTGGATATAACTTTATTTTTGAGGAAGACCGAAAGTATCAACATCTATTGCTTATACAATATGGATGATTGGTTTAACTGTCATAGATTCTCCAGTCTAATGGCAATTTTGGGATCATTAATTAATATACCTTTAGGAAAGATTGGAAGCCAAAATGAGGAACCAAAGTCTTCATCAGCTTTAAATTTCCCTTCACCTCCCTCTTCATCCACATCTTTTCCACCCTTGGTTGAATTTGATGGACATGTCTTTTTTCAACCATATTAACTACAGAACTATGTAAATGGTTGGTATTTAGGGCAACAAAACAGTCAAGAAATTTCAACCAAAATACTTGACAGATTTTTATCTTTGAGGTACAAATGGCAGTTAAGGTTACCCAGGAGTTGAGGACTACTTGCCATGAATTTCGTAATAGTTTTAAGGTTTAGATTCAACAATAAAGACTCTAATGAATGTCTTCAATGGGAAATTACACCATGTTAGAATACTTGTATCTACACATTTGCATAAAAATGTGTACTTTTTGCTATTTCACTCAGATTTATTGAAAAGCATAGTGGATTTTTCCATTCAATTGAGACAAATATACGAATATCCACTGGCCAAACCCATGACAAGAGAACAATCATTTGATTGATGAAGGGTTTTGGACTCATCAGTATAGTCCAAAGAATTCTTCATCATACATTGTGAATGCAGAGGCGAAAACATTGAAATTTTTCTTGCTTGACTACTCCGATCGCTCATTATTATATTACAGCTGTAAAATTCTGCAATATAACTTTTTCAGTCCTGGGATATATCATTTTAGATTTGTGCAGTATTGCTTGGATAAAATTGTCAAAAATGTATGAGAATACATTGTTAACACTGTTACTTAAAAAAAAAAATGTAGCTAAAACTTAACTTTTATTATATAAATTTAGACCAATATAATGAGTTATATATGCATACTAACTAATTGCTTCCATAGAAATATCCATAGCAGTTGTTCAAAGAGTCAGCAAGGTACATATATACATAATGAGATCAAATATCGATATACGTATATGATGCACCCAATTGAGTAGATGTAAGTAGAGATCGCATCAAAAATCGATATATCCAATAAAAAATGTATCCGATAGAAATATACAATGTTGTTTTAAATATTATATAAACCTGTGGGTCCCTATTATACCCTACCTAACAGGCAGGGACCCCGTCCCAAAAAGGACGACCCCACCTATCCGTGGATACCCCCTGACTCTAACTATGGTATCAAATTATAAGGAAACAGATAAAGTACTGCAATGTCTGGAATACCACCCGACACGTTTCCCCGTTAATGATACAGTTCTTCAGGGGAATACAATTTATATCCAAACATCTATATGCAGCACAAAAATATGCAACACGGATACTAAAGACTGTTAAAAAGTTGCTACAATCAGCGATCTAATGAATAAATCTATTGGCTCATACAGATAAACAAGAAGGGCTAAATGTAACTGTACCCAGTCCCCATTTAAGCTCTTCATACAATTCAGTGATCGCGCCACTCACGGAACGTCACTTCCGGTTTCTGGTTCTTGGAAACGACCAATCCGATTGCATCAATATTATAGATGCATCAGTTTCAAGATGACGCATTACCAGTGCGTCCGCGGTCGTCAGTATGGGAATCCTGGTGCCCTGATGGCTGCGGACGCACTGGTAATGCGTCATCTTGAAACTGATGCATCTATAATATTGATGCAATCGGATTGGTCGTTTCCAAGAACCAGAAACCGGAAGAGACGTTCTGTGAGTGGCGCGATTACTGAATTCTATGAAGAGCTTAAATGGGGACTGGGTACGGTTACATTTAGCCCTTCTTGTTTATCTGTATGGGCCCATAGATTTATTCATTAGATCGCTGATTTTAGCAACTTTTCAACAGTCTTTAGTATCAGTGTTGCATATTTTTGTGCTGCATATAGATGTTTGGATATAAATTGTATTCCCCTGAAGAACTGTATCATTAACGGGGAAACGTGTCGGGTAGTATTCCAGACATTGCAGTACTTTATCTGTTTCCTTATATTTTGATACCATAGTTAGAGTCAGGGGGTAGCCACCGATAGGTGGGAACGTCCTTTTTGGGACGGGGTCCCTGCCTGTTAGGTCGGGTATAACAGGGACTGACAGGTTTATATTATATTTAAAACAACATTGTATATTTCTATCGAATACATTTTTTATTGGATATATCGATTTTTGATGCCATCTCTACTTACATCTACTCAGTTGGGTGTGTCATATACGGTTACGTGACTATATTGTTATTTGGTCTCATTATGTATATATTGTAACAGTCCACTCACATTTGGACGCCCTCCTGGGCCGCCCTGGGGGTATTCTTCTCACTGGATCGCCGTCTTTTGTAAACGGATGGCACACAGACACTAGGCTTCTTTAAATCTGGCTTCAGCCAGCTTTATTCAGGCACAGAGAAAGGCACAGTAGTACACCGGAAAACAACACAAAATAAACCTCAGGCTGTCTGGCCACTAACTAAACTTATACTCGTTTAGCCCTCAACTACCAGGGCTCTGTGCCTACTGCACAGCACCACAACCGCGTTTGCTTGCCAGTCTCTTACTGGTTCCGGCTTCTCCTAAGCCTCTGGGGGCAAGAGCCCTTCACCTTGGCTCTACTGCTGCTCCACTTGCCATAGCAGACCATGCCCCCCGATCACCTGGAGTAGGCAGCCTTTTATAGGCCTCCCGGGACTGGCCCAAAACCTGGCCTGGAATGTGGGGACGGCCTCCCACCCAACGCTATGACCGTCCCGGGAAAGACAACCCAATACTAGCCGCATAGCAGCCATACTAACAACATGTGTCAGTAACCTAGGGTTACTGACACTAACTGGTTGCCTCCCCCACCGAAGCCAGGACTTCTGTGGCACGTACGCCACCTAGTGGCAGCCCCATGCGACCACCTATGGTTGTTCTGCCACAATATGTACCTGGCTGACTCTTTGAACAACTGCTATGGATATTTCTATGGAAGCAGTTAGTATGCGTATAGAACTCATATTATATTGGTCTAAATGTATATAATAAAAGTTAAGTTTTAGCTGGATTATTTGGTGTTGTTTAAATATGGCGGCTTTTTACTCTTTTTGATAGAGAGAGACTTACTTTTGTGTTTTAGTGTTGAAAAACAAAATAAAAATGTATAACAAATTCTAGCAACCGGTTGGTATTTTGCTGTCCCTCTTCAACCTGCAGTTTGCAACCAAAAGCTAATTGTCAGTTTCTGGTTTGCAATGTAATTGTGAACATCATTGTCATTTCGGTAAATAAGCTTAAAGGTGGCTACATAAAGTGCATGTTGTTCACTCTGCTGCAGTTCAGATTTTCAGCAGAATGAATAATGGGAATGTGTTTTGCATATAGAGATTAAATCTAATATTTATGGACATCGCACTTTGGCTCAGTAAATATTTTTGAAATTCTGTGCAAGTCATGTCTGATTCTTATCTGGAAGCCCGGCTAATAATTTACTGTTCATTTTGGAGTGAGATTTCCTCGTAGTGTTGCAGCTGTGAATTCTTTGCATTAATAGACTATTACTAATCGGACACAGACTGCTGGAACACTGGAGGGAGCCCTTGAATGATGTATTCTTTTAATGTTTCTGTGCAGCACCATGCGGAAAGAGCCATACAAGCAGACCAAAATTAAGTAAAATGCTCGAAATATAAAAAAATGGCAGCTGTTAACTTTGAGTAAGTGCTATAATAAAGGTATATAATTGATTTTTAACCCTTTAACACCTCCAAAGAAAAAAAATGTTACTCTTCATTTTTCTCCTCCTCGCCTTCCAAAAGTCAAAACGTTTTTATTTTTCCACCTACATAGACATATGAGGGCTTTTATTTTGCGGGACAAGATGTACTTTCCAGTGGTGGTGTTCATATTACCAAACGGGGAAACCGCAAAAAAATGCTAAGTGGGGCAAAATGTGAAAAAAATTTACTTGCGCCATGTTTGCTTTCGTTTTGTTTTTGCAGCGTTCAATCTTCTGTAAATATAATGTGTTATCTGTATTCTACAGGTTGATACACATCCGGCAATACCAAACATGTAGGGTTTACGTTATGTTTTGGTGGCGTAAAAAAATTCCATACATTTCTATATTTCAAATTTGCGCCGCACCGTTTTATGCGACCAATAACCTTTTTGTACTAACACCTACAGACGTCAGTGAGGGGGCATTTTTTTGCGGACTGAAGTGCACTTTTTATAGCTAGCAGTTTGGAATGCATGTGACTTTTTTAGCACTTTTATTCCAATTTTTATAGGACATGAAATTACCAAAAAAATGCAATTTGGACGTTTGGATTTTTTTTTTCTTCTACAGTGTTCAGCGTACGGGATAAATTGTTATATTTGAATAGATTGGACTTTTTCGGACACGGTGAAACCAAATATGTGTAACTTTTTTATTTGATTTTTTTTATTTGTGAAATGTCGAAAGGGGGGTGATTTGAACTTTTAATACTTTTTTTTTTTTTTTTTTTAACTTTGAGTCCCTTTAGGGCGCTTCACCACTAGGGGGTGCGATCATTAATACAGCTTAATCTATTGCATAGACAATGCATCAGGCTGTACCAAGATGACATTTTCCCCACTTCCTGCCTGGGGCCGGAAGTGGGGCAAACGAGAACATGCCAGCGATGGAGGCCTTCACAAGGCTTAACATGTCCAGGCATCGGATCGCCGCAGTCACGCTGCGGGGACTCCGATCAGAGTGAAGAACGGTGCGTGGCACCGTTTTCCATTCATTTAGACGCTCCCCCGCACTTTAACCACCGGGTGTTAGCGGCTAATTGCAGCTAACACCCGGCGGCTGTGTAACAGAATCGCGCTGCGATCCCGCTGCACAACTCCTTAACGCCACCAGGATGTACCCATATGTCCAGGTGGGTTAAGGGGTTAAACAGTTTTTTGTGCTGCTTCAACATGTCCACACATAATATATTCAATTCATGAACACGGCTAACGCAAAAATAAAATCTAAGAATGGTCATGTATATACTGTATTTATAAGGACTGCAGTTTTATATGGCTAGAGCTTGGTAATAAAGCTAGTAATGGTGGTTTAATTCTATAATCACATGACTGATTTTTTTCGGTTATTTTGTGTTTGAGGATTATACAAAATCACAGTTTTTCCATCACAGTGCCCCGTTAGCGCACAAGCCCGTGTCCTCATCAACTGTCTCTTTGAAGGGAATAGCAGCCACCTGAGTCACCGCAATGGCCTCAGAAGGGCAATACAGTGATCTCTGGAACATCAATGGAAGAGGTCGGCTCATAGATCGCTACGATCCAATCGTGTTACGGAATGAGGAGGTATGGAAAGGTATTGACCTGATGAAATGCTATCAAGCGAGAAACGCGTTTTCCTGTTTCAATTTTTTAACCCCTTAATGCCGTGGCCTTTTTTTTTTTTTTTTTACGTCAGTTTTTCCCTCCTCACCTTTCCGAAGCCATTTTTTATTTTCCCATCTACATAGACACATGAGAGCTTTTATTTTATGGCACAAGATGTACATTCTAATGGTTTTATTCATATTACCATAGAATATACTGGGAAATTGCAAAACAAATTCTAAGTGGGGCAAAATGTGAAAAAAAACTTACTTGCGCCATGTTTGCGGGAGTTTTTATTTTACGGCATTCATTGTCCGGTATAAATGATGTGTTCTCTGTATTCTACAGGTTGATACGCATGCGGCAATACCAAATATGGTTTGTTGGTTTATGTTTTGGTACCATAAAATAAATTCAAAACATTATCCATTATTGAAATTTGCGCAGCAGTACCATTTTCTGTGACCAGTAACTTTTTTGTACTAAAACCTACAGACGTGAGTGAAGGGGCAATTTTTTGCGGTCTGATGTGCACTTTTCATTGCTAGCAGTTTGGAATACATGCGACTTTTTTAATAAATTTATTCCAATTTTTAGGATTCGGCGATAACAGCTGGGTAACTTTTTTTTTTTTTTTTTTATATTTATAAAATGGTGAAAGGGGGGTGATTTGAAGTTTAAATTTTTTTTTCTCTTACTTTAAGTTCCCCTAGGGCACTCCATCATTAGGGGGCTCGATCCTTTCCACAACCTAATGCATTGTACATTGTAACCTATGGGCCAAAGAGGGAGTTTTAGGCCATGTTCACACGTCTTATTTTGGGACGGATTTCAGTCCGTAATTTGCGCCGTACTGCGCGAATTACGGCTGAAATGCGTCCCAGTCATTACGGTAATCCCCAGTTCTCATAGAGAACTATGGATTCCGACTCCTCTCCCCGCTCGCGAAATACAGCGAGCGGGGAGAGAAGTGACATGTAAATTATTCATGGCAGGATACACGCCGTGGATAATGAATGACTATGGGGCCGGTGTAATTGGTGTAATTGCGGGCGAAATCCGTCCCCGGAATTACGCCGTGAGTAAGCCGTGTGAGCATAGCCTTACACCTAAACAGGTTCATACATGTGGCCCTTAGGGTGCTTTCCCATAGTGCTTTTTTGATGCGTTTTTTCAATGTGTTTTTTGTGCAGAAAGGCACAGCAATTAATGCTGTACATTGCTGCACAAAATTGCGGCAACATTTGCAACAAAAAATGCAGTAAAATCGTGATTTTTGCCACAACTTCTGTACAGCAATGTACAGCATTGCCGTGCCTTCCTGCACAAAAAACGCATTGATAAAATGCACCATGTGAAAGCTGTGCTGATTAGTCAATGATTTTTTACCCGAGCGGTGCAGGATCCAACAAACAATTTAACAATTTTTTTTTGTATTGATTCCGGATAGAATTATACATGGACACAACGTTCTATTAAAGGTGCCTTTGATATAAATGATCCATTCATGTTAATTTTTTTTCCGTAATAAATGACCTCCGCTTGTATCATTTCCTTTCTCAGTTGTCTCACACTCTTGCTGTCTTTCTTGCAAACGGGTTTCTTGTACAAATTGATCAATGAAACCATAACGTAAATAGAACAAAGATGGTGAAAATTGAATGTTCTTCAGAAGTCTGAATGGCATCTTTTCAAATTGTAATTATTAGGCTTTGTTCACACGGCTTATTCACGGCGTAATTGCGGGAAGGATTTCGCCCGCAATTACGCCGTGTGCTCGGCAGCGGGGGCGGGGTGGATGGGGCCGGCAGCCCACCGGCCCCATAGATATTCATTATCCACGGCGCGTATCCCGCCGTGAATAATTGACATGTCACTTCTCTCCCCGCTCGCCGGAAAGGAGACGTAATCCATAGTACGTCGCGAATTACAGACTGAAATCCGTCCCAAAATAAGCCGTGTGAACATAGCCTTAGTGAAATGAGTAAGGTCAAGTCTTATAACCAACCAGGTCCGTTTTTCAATCTGGTCTTTCAAATGCAAGTGTCCATGGTGCTGTCTATTATACTGGTGTAGCAAAGGTTATTTGGCAGTGATATCCTATTGAACCATCTTTTTTTCAGCTTGAATAAAACCGAGAAAAATACTGAAGCGTTAAGATGACTTTTGTGCCACAATATCATAATAGGTTTTGCTACATAGATCCGTACATCACGGTCGGACATATATGCATTTGTACATAAAATTTTGAAAAATTAGCAATTTTACAAATTAATTTAATTGTTAATATGATTGTCATAGAAACAAAACAGTTAAGAATTATTATTTTCCATAATTGTCTACTTTGTTAGAATCATTAAGTACTAAAAAAACTAAATTGAAGATCCATCTAGACAAGGGGTCCCCAACTCCAGTCCTCAAGGTCACCAACAGGACATGTTTTCTGGCTTTCCTTACCATTGCACAGGTGATTAAATTATTGTCTCCTTTCCCATTATGCCTTGTGATATGCAAGTATGAGACCGTAAATCTGCCCCATTATGTTCAAACTGCTCACAGCTCTTATATCTGTTTTGGTTTTTACTACATTTGAATTTTTTTCCTCTGTCATGATCTCATGATCTCACTGTATCGCTTCTTCAGTTCGTATGTTTCAAAGCATTTTCAATTTCTCGGCTCTACAAATCCAGGGGCGTTTCTTCCCCTGGGTGTTTCTTAACTGAAGGGGGGTGACATCATCCCCCCCTTCACTGTTCGTGCTCGCTCCCGAGTCAGTGTGCTCCCCCCCTCTCTGTCTGAGTCCACATCTCACTGTTCCTCTCCCTATGCAGTCTTATTTTGTAAGAGTTGTTTAAATACCACATACCTGCATTCAATCTAGACAGTCTTCTATGAACTCTTCTCCTCTCTCAGCTGGAGGTTTGTTACAGCTGAATCCAGTCTTCTATGAACGGCACAGATCTCCCTTCTATGCAGGAGAGTTAGGCACCATGGCACAATTCTGCTGTTTTCTGATTGTAGAAGCCCTGCAATGTTATTGTGTTTCTTCTGGCTCTGCAGAGTGAAATTCCTGCTGGTGCTTTACTCTGAGTGAGAGAGGCAGGAATGCGCGCTCCCGTGAATCCGACCGGGGCCAGACAGAATGTAAATTAGTAGAACCATCAGCCAAGAACAGGACAGGAGGAGGAATCCGACCGGCACTGGGGAACTGTGTTTACAGAAAACGAAAATAAGGGAGACAGTAAAAACAAGACAGCTTTGGTAATGACATCCAATTGCAAGGTTGTTTGTTTTCACTGTCCCCTTATTCTGAAGACCATTTAATGAAATGATACAACCCCTTTAAATAACAATCTGTACTCTAATAGGTTACACATTCCAACATTGTGTTTCTGGCTCTATCTTTTCCACTTTCTGTACAAACCAGAACTACATTATTTTTGTAAAGAAAGGTTTTTATATTATTCATATTTATATTCTCGACATTTTCAGCCTTTTTGACCATAAATGATGTATTTGATATTTATCAACACCCCGGTCTCGTACATTTTTAATGTATATATGTATTTTTTTTTTTAAATGAATCTTTTTAGTAAGACTTGACCAGGAGTGTTTGTTTCTTTTTGGTACTAGGCGAAGAAACGAACAGAATACCAAGTTTAATAATTCTTCTCTTTCAGTCTAGACCATGCTTTTAATTGTCATTACCATATAGTCATGCTAGAGATTAGTGTATGGATTATGTCACAGACTGTCAGCACTTCAGGGAATTTTCCTGTATTTTTTGGACCATAAGGCTAAGTTCACACAGCATAATTGCGGGGTGTAATTACGCCGCGTGTTCGTGAGCTCCCGTGGGGCGGGGGGGCCGCTAGCATTATTTGCGGCGCGTAAACGACATAAATAATTGACATGTCACTTATCTCCTCCCCGGGGCGTATTGTCTGATCGGGGAGATGAGGCGTAATCCATAGTTCTCTATGAGAACTGTGGATAACCGTAATTATTGGGACGTATTTCTCCCCGCAGTACGCCTCGAATTACGGGCTAAATTACGTCCCAACTTAAGCCGTGTGAACTAAGCCTAAGACACACCCAGGTTTTAGAGGAGGAAAATAGGGAAAAAATTTAATTAAAAGTGTGGGCTGAAGTGTATTTTGTATTGGTACCAGGCAACTTTTTGATCACTATTTATTTACATTTTTTGGGGGGATGAAATTACCACAATTTTGTCATTTGGATTTTTTTTTCCTCTGTGGTTTTCAATGTACGGGATAAATGATGTTATATTTAAATAGGTAACTTTTAGATATTTATATGTAAAATGACAAATAGGAAGTGATAGAATTTTTTTTAATTTAATAACACCTTTTTTTTTACTTTAAAGGGTTGTCTCACTACAAGGATTGCTGCTTTTAATGTTAAAGATCTTGCAAAAACAAGTCACTTTGCAATATGTGTCCATTAACAGTGTCCTACCTATTCCTACATATCCCCTCTTGTATGGGCTGCATCAGCTCCTCAGGTCACTATAGCTTCAGACCTGTTTGATCTCTGCTGATAGGCTGCCAGCACTGGTTGCTTTAGCTACAGACCTGCTTGATCTATCCTGATAGGCTGCCAGCACTGGTTGCTATAGCTACAGACCTGTTCAATGTCTCCTGATAGGCTGCCAGCACTGGTTGCTATAGCTACAGACCTGTCCAATCTCTCCTGATAGGCTGCCAGCACTGGTTGCTATAGCTACAGACCTGTTTGATCTCTCCTAATAGGCTGCCAGAGCTGGTCGCTATAGCTACAGACTTGGTGTCTTCAGCAGCTCATCACTGCAGTCCAGTAGTAGCCAGTCAACCCGCCCCTGAATTAAAAACTGAAACCAAGAAAACGGGACTGAGGTAAGATGAATCAATGTAGTGAGACAACCCCTTTAATATTTAGTCCCCCTAGGGTACATGACCACTAATGGGCACAATCCCTTGTCCTAGTTTTGTAATGCCATATATAGAATTTTCATTCTTTACCTATTAGACCTTGCTTGTCTACATGGTAGCTACGGAAGCCATGGCAACCGGGCATACCCCTGAAATTGCGTCCCAGGGGGCGATCAGAGGAAGAAACAGTGCACAACACCATTCCTCATTGAATTAAAGGGAACTGATTCCTGGTGCTAGCAGCTACAGACCTGTTCAATCTCGCTTGATAGGCTGCAGGCACTGGTCGCTCTAGCTACAGACCTGTTTAATCTCTCCTGATAGGCTGCCAGCCCTGGCTGCTATAGCTACAGACCTGTTTGATTTCTCCTGATTGGCTGCCAGCACTGGTCACTATAGCTACAGACCTGTTCAATCTCTCCTGGTAGGCTGCCAGCACTGGTCGCTATAGCTACAGACCTGTTCAATCTCTCCTGATAGGCTGCCAGCACTGGTTGCTATAGCGACAGACCTGTTCAATCTCTCCTGATAGGTTGCCAGCACTGGTTGCTATAGCTACAGACCCGGCTTCTACTGCAGCCTAGTAGAAAACCGTAAAAAACGCCCTGGGAAATTTAAAAATTTTTCCAAGACAAAAGGAATGGGGGTCAGATGAATTTAATTTTAGTGAGACAAACCCCTTTTAAAACCAAAATCACCTTCAAAAAACACCCTGTTATTCCCCTGCCAAAACCCCCTTTTTATATTTTCCCCCACTTGAAGTTTGTATTTTTTTTTTTTTTTTGGGGCAAAAAAAACATTGCCAAAACAGTAAATAAACTCTATGATTCCCGTTCTATGAATGCGGGGCCCCCCCCTTTAACCTGGGTTTAATGAAAAGAGAAAAAAATGCTTTGGTTTTTTTTTTCCAGAATTTTATTTAAATTTTTTGGCTCCCCTTTTGATTTTGGCTCACAAAACCCTTCCCTTTAATTTCCCGCGTCAGCAACTCCCCTTTTTAGGGAAAAAAAAAAAATCCAGGTTTTTTTTTGGAATTGGGCCCCCTTTCCCGGGGGAAGCATTAGAAGAAGGCAATGATCATATCTTTACATAACTCCTCATGACACTATTACAGGAAACTGATGCTGTGAACATGGGAAACACAATTTATTGGCTTCACCACCATTTAATTTATAGCAATGTCCATTATTAGTGCCCAGAGCTGCAAAATGTTAACTGGCCCCAGACCGACGGCTCGCATAAGCATTTGCCTTGTTTTCCAGGTCTGCAAGTAGCTCTTAAACGGTGATTCCCATTTTATTGATTAGCTTCACATATCGGCAACGGTAATTCAAGATTATTACCAAATACATTGCTGTTCTGATTTTGCTTCCTTTCAGAGCTAGAGTAGTTCTAAACTCTTGTGTGCACAAGCTTCCCTAGGTTAATGACCACCTCTGTCTGCTCTAGCAGTGGCCGGGATGGTGACATCGCTCCCTTATGTGTCTTATCAGCAGAGATGGAGCTTGCTTGTTTTTCTTACTGACAAATTTTAACTTTTTAGAGCTCTGTACCCTTTTTCCTCGCTGATTAGACCTGTTCATCCCCAAAGTCCCTCTAACAGGCTCAGCTAGGAATAGCAAAGCTGAAATGTCAATCACTCTTGTAGAGCCACTCCCAACCTGAACAGGAAGTGGCAGCGTGAAATTGTAGAACTGCTCACACCCCGAACAGGAAATGGGAACCTGAAATTATAGAACTGCCCACAGTCTGAACAGAAAGTGGGAGCCTGAAGGTGTAGAACCACCCACAGCCTGAACAGGAAGTGGGAGCCTGAAGGTGTAGAACCCCCCATATCCTGAACAGGAAGTGGGAGCCAGAAGGTGTAGAACCACCCACAGCCTATACAGGAAGTGGGAGCCTGAAGGTGTAGAACCCCCCATATCATTGAACAGGAAGTGGGAACCTGAAGGTGTAGAACCCCCCACAGCCTGAACAGGAAGTGGGAGCCTGAAGCTGTACAAGCGCCCACAGTCTGAACAGGAAGTGGAAGCCTGAAGCTGTAGAAGCGCCCACAGTCTGAACAGGAAATGGAAGCCTGAAGCTGTAGAAGCGCCCACAGCCCGAAAAGGATGGGGAGCCTGAAAGCTCTAGAAGCGCCCCAGCTGAACGGAGTGGGGAGCCCGAAGTCTAGAAGCGCCCACGCTGAACAGGAAAAAGGGGGCCTGAAGCTGTGAACTGCCACACCTGAACAGGGAAATGGGGCTGAATGAAAGGGGAAAATCCCACCGCCGAAAAGGAAAAAGGGAGCCTGAAGTGTGAATGCCCACGCCCGAACCCGGAAGTGGGAGCCTGAAGTGTAGAACCGCCCACGGCCCTACTGTAAAAGGGGAAGTTGGGAGCATCGGAAGATGCTAGAAAAAACCACCCACTGCCTTGAAAAGGAAAAAATGGGGAAACCTGAAACTATAGAAAAGAACGCCCACAGTCTGTACAGAAAGGTGGGAGCCTGTAGGTTGTTGAACCAACCCAAAGCTGCTCAGGAAGTGGGAGCATGAAGGTTAGAACCACCAAAGGACCTGAACAGGGTAGTGGGGGAGCCTGAAGGTGTAGAAAAACCCTCCCACAGGCCCTCTGAAGCCAGGAACAGTGGGGTGCTCTGAAGGTGTAGAATACCCACCATATTCCGAACAGGGAATGAGACCGAAAGGGTTTAAAAAACCACCCACACCTGAACAAAGTGGGAGCTGAAGGGTAAACCACCCACACCTGAAAAGGGAAATGGGGGGCCTAATTAAACCCCCCCAGCCGAACAGAAATGGGGGCCTGAGCTGTAAAGGGCCCCAAACTTAACAGGAAGGGGACCGAACTGTAAAACGCCCACAGCCCGAACAGGAAAAAGGGGAGCCCGAACTGTAAAGGGGGCCCCAGCCCCGAACAGAAATGGGAGCCAAGTGTGAAAACCCCCCAGCCTGAACAGGAAATGGGATGAAGCGTAGAAAGGGCCCCCCAAAAAATGAACAGGGTGGGAGCCTGAAGTGTAAACCCCCCACAACCCCGAAAAAGGTTGGGACCGACTGGAAAAAAACCGCCCACGCCTAACAGAAGTGGGAGCCTGAAGAGTAGAAACACCCACACTTGAACAGGGAATGGGAGCCTGAAATTGGCCGCCCACAGCCGAACAAAGTGGGGGGGTGAAAACTGTAGAACCGCCCACGCCTGAACCGGGAATGGGGGCCTGAAGATGAGAAACACCCACGCTTGAACGAATGGGAGCCTGAAGAGTAGAAACACCCACGCTTGAACAGGGAAAGGGGGCCTAAGCAGTAGAACCGCCCACGCCTAACAGGAAGTGGGAGCCTGAATTTTAAACCCCCTAAACCGAAAGGAAAGGGGGGCCGAAGCTGAGAACGCCTACAGCTGAACAGGGGAATGGGGGCCCGAAGCTTTAGAAACCCCCGTTTAAAGGAAGTGGGGGGCCGAAGCTGAGAACGCCCACAGCTTGAACAAAAGGGCCTAAAACTGTAAACCGCCCACACCTGAACAGGGGAAATGGGAGCCTAAACTTTTGAAAAAACCCCCACCTGAAGGAAGTGGGACCTGAAGCTGTAGAAAGGGGCCCACAACCCAACAAAAATGGGGGGGCCCGAAGCGTAGAAGCGCCCCAAAACCCCGAACAGGATGTGGGAGGCCGAAGCTGTAGAACTGTCCACAGCCTGAACAGGAAGTGGGAGCCTGAAGCTGTAGAAGCGCCCACAGCCTGAACAGGAAGTGGGAGCCTGAAGCTGTAGAAATGCCCACAGCCTGAAAAGACCATGTAGCATGATGAGAATACTCTTTTAAGGGTATGCTTACACGGTGTGTTGAATCCGTGTTGTGATACTTTTTTAGATGCGTTTGGATCCATTGTTCGGACCCTAAAGGGACCCAAACACGCATCTAACAATGTGCATTGTGAGTTATATTGCTTTCAATGTAAAACATGCACCAGTGTTCAGATGAGCGATCGCCGATGCGCGTCTTTCGGATCCGTTCAAGAAATTGACATGTCAATTTTTGATCAGTTTGGCGCAGCAGGCGCCATATTTAAAACTATAGAGTGCGATCCTGCTGCAGCCAAATCCCATCCAAATATCCCCGGGGTTTTTTTGGAGGGGATTTACGCAAACGCTTTTGAATCCCTTCTTTTCAGATCCAAAATGGATCCAAAAATTGACCAACACCCGGTGAACATCCCCAAACCCCAAATACTACACCCCGACAAACACAAAAAATGGAATGCCCCTAGCTGTTGCTCTCTTGAAGGTTTAGTCTATATTTTGGGATTTTTCCCGGGCAGGGGTAAACCTAAACCATAAACTTTGGTGAAACCTGGGCCAAAAAAATTTAAATACAGCTAATGATTACTCTTGATCCCGGTAAAAAGAAGCTCGAGAGAAAAAATTTTAATTTTGAATTTTGGGTTGGGAGCCCCGGGAGCCCCTAAATCATCGTAGACATAAGAACACAGACAAGTTGTGCACAGAAAAATTAAGCAATAAATAGGTAGCAGGTAAAATACACCCGCATGCATCCAAAAATGGTACCAAAAAAAACTGCATTTCCCTCTCCTAAAAAAAAAAAATTTCCCCCTTTAAATTATTTCCTAAGTAAAAAATAAAGTCTTTTTCGCAGAAAAGGCGGCAGCTCAAATTTAAATAGACGGGGAATTTTTTTTGGTTTTTTTTTTTAAAAAGTACTAAAACATAATGGAAACTCTACATATTTGGTGTCACCGGAATTAAATCGACCTGCAGAATACAAGAAAAATTCAACCCTACGGGAAAAAAAGGGCCCAAAAAAACAAAACACTGCTAAATTTCACGGCCCGGTTTTTTTGTCACTTTACACCCCACACAATTTTTGTCTTGTTTTTCCATACATCAAAAAGGACGGTAAATGGTACCCCTTGAAAAGTGCATTTGTCCGGCAAAAACAACCCCGTATTTCTAAGAAGGAAAAGTAAGGGGGGGAGGGAAAAACGGGGCCCAAAAGATACCCCCATGTAAAAGAAAAGGGGAGTAATTTTTCCCCCTTTAAAACGACCCCCGGCACCGTCTTTGAACGGGGGCCCGGTGGGGGCCCTCGCACAGCGACTTTTTTTAAAGACGTCGCCAGAAAAACCGGGGATTTTTGGGCGCCCGTCGCCGAAATTTGCGCTGGGACCCGGGCCTGACACACACCCCCGACCAAGAAATGCCCCTGCAGCAGGGGGGACGGGGGAAACCCTTTCCGAAACCCCCGATGTTTTAAACCCCTTTGATTGGGGCGGTGCGTTACCGCAGCGCAATAAAAGGGGTCCCCTGCTCTGTCGGGTGATGGGAACCCCCGGGCCCACCCACAGAGCCAGGGACCGCCCTCCCACAGTCAGCTCTGGGGACCTAGCGTGGCCCCAGATTTGGCGGGTGTAAAGCCAGTATTGGGACGCACGGGTGTCCCGGTCCCAAATCACTGCCTGTGCCCAACGGGACAAAGATTAGCATGTTTTAGCATATATGAATATTGCAAATACTTTAAACTAATTTTAAAAAAAAAAAATTAAAAAAAATTTTAAAAACAGTTCCCCCTTCAGGGGAGTCAAAAAAAAAATAAAAAAAAAAACAAAAAAAAATTTTAAAAAAAAAAAGAAAAAAATAAAATAAAAAATAAAAAAAAAATAAATTTTAAATTTAAAAAAAAATGTACAAAAATTACACGAAAAAAAAAAAACCTCACATATTTGGTATCCACACCCCGTAATAACCTGTAGAATTAATCAAAAAGTTATTAAGGTTTAAATGTTAAAGGTGTAGAAAAAAAAAATGAAAAAAACCCAAAAAAAAATTTTGGAAAAAAAAAAAAAAATACTGCAATTTTTATAAGTGAACTTTAAAATATTCCCTTATAAAGTACAACTTGCTTTAATAAAACCCAGGGCCCCATCCAACTGCGTCATTTAAAAAAAAAAAAAGTTACAACTGTTTAAATGCAAGGAGGCCCAAAAATAAAAAAAAAGTTCTGGGCATTAAATACTTTTTTAGGCGTTCGGGGTAAGGGGTTAAAGGGGCCTTCCCCAAAGGGTTTTTGCAGGGGGGGATTGCACGGGTGGGAAAAACCCCCCAGCCCCTTACCCGGGAAAACCACATTTTTCAAAAAGAAAATGTGGATTTTATTCCCCCCTCCCCCCTCGCACAATCCCCGCGGGGGGGGGGGGGGGGGGGGGAGGGCATGTTCATTATCCCACGGGATACCCGCCGGGAAAAATGGGAAAATCTATGGGGCCGGGGGGGCCCGCATGAAGGCCCAGGAGAAACCCTTTCACACCAGGGGTGAAAAAAAATAAACCTTTTACCCTTTTTTTCCCCCGGGGGCCCTGGGTTTCCCCCGACCGCCAACGAGCATACCAATATGCCCGACTACTTCTTCACCAACCCCAGTTAAGCATGTAAAGGGCCCCCCGGATGGGGTTGGCTCTATGGGGCCCCCCCACACTGTGGGGGCAGTCACAAGTGGGCCGGGGGATGGGGGGGTTGGCTCTATGGCCCCCCACACTGTGGGTGATCAGCATGTGGGGCCCCGGGGTGGGGTTGGCTCTAAAAACTCCTCCAGCAGCTGTGGGGCAAATCAGCATGTGAGGCCCCTGGATGGGGGTGTTGGCTCTATGGACCCTCCACAAACTGTGGGTTTCAGTCACATTTGAGGGGCCCCCCGGGTGGGGGTGTTGGCTCAAAGGACCCTCCCCGCAGCTGGTGGATGCAGTCACAAAGGGGGGCCCCTTTTTGGGGGGTGTTGGCTCTAGGACCCCCAGGGAGCTTTTGGGGGCACACATGTGTGGGGCCCCCCCGGATGGGGGGGTGTTGGGTCTAGGGGCCCCCCCAGCAGCGTGGGGACCGTCAGCATTTAGCCCCCGGGTGGGGGTTTGGATCAAGGACCCTCCCGCAGCTGTGGTTTCAGCAGCATTTGGGGCCCCCGGGTGGTGGTGTTGGGTCCCATGGCCCTCCAGCGCTTGGGTGCCATTTAGCAGGGGGGCCCCCTGATGGTGGGGTTGGGTCTATGACCCTCCAGCAAACTTGGGTGCATCGCATGTGGGGCCCCCGGAGGTGGTGTTTTGGGTCTATGGGTCCTCCAGCAGCTGTGGGGGAGTCCCGCATGGGGAAAGGCCCCGGGGTTTGGTGTTGGCTCAAAGACCCTCCACAGCTGTGGGTGCAGTCAGCATGTGGGGCCCCTGGATGGTGGGGGTTGGCTCTATGGACCCTCCACCCAGCTGTGGGTGCAGCCCAGCAGGTTTGGGGCCCCTTTGGATGGTATGTGTTGGCTCTATGGCCCCCTCCAAGCTGTGGGTGCAGTCAGCAGGTGGGCCCCTGATGGTGGTGTGGCTCTATGGACCCCCAGTAGCTGGTTTGGTGCAGTCAGCATTGGGCCCCTAGAGGGTGGTGTTGGCTCTATGGACCCTCCAGTAGCTGTGGGTGCAGTCAGCATGTGGGCCCCCTGATGGTGGTGTTGGCTCTATGGACCCTCCAGTAGCTGTGGGTGCAGTCAGCATGTGGACCCCCTGATGGTGGTGTTGGCTCTATGGACCCTCCAGTAGCTGTGGGTGGCAGCAGAAAGGGCCCCCTAAGGGTGTTGCCTATGGACCTCCAGTAGCTGTGGGTGCAGTCATCAGGTGGGGCCCCTGGATGGTGGTGTTGGCTCTATGGACCCTCCAGTAGCTGTGGGTGCAGTCAGCAGGTGGGGCCCCTGGATGGTGGTGTTGGCTCTATGGCCCCTCCAGAAGCTGTAGGATGCAGTCGATTCCAGAAACCTGTGACAACCTACCATGACCTTATGGAGTCGCTCGCCACCCGTCTAACTGCTGTCCCTGCTGCACACGTTGGTCACTCTGGATATTAGCAGCTTCTCAGAATAATGGAACTCAGCCTTGTATATATATTTTTGTGTACATAATTGATCCGTGTTCTTATTTCTACGATGATTTCATCCCATCTCTCAACAATATTAAAAACTTGAACATGAACCGCTCTTGTTTACACTAAAAAAATGAAAAAAATTCTAGTTTCCTCAAATGATTACAGCCGATAATGGTTTGTGCAAGATCAATTAAGATGACATTTACCCCAGCATAAAATAATATGTACAGAAAATAAGAAGGTTATTTTATTTGGCTGAAGGCGATAAGTTGTACAATATCAGTCCAACAGATGGGCGCTTTTAAAGTTTAACCGTCTAGACAACTTGTGACATGGTCTCTCCAGCCTCATCTCATTACCTATCTGAAAATAGTTTTCTTACTTTGAGAATATCTGTTGGCTGCTGATAGAATGAAACCCATGACATATGCCCGGGGTCCTTGTATTTATTATCAAAAGGCCAGAGCCACGATGTCTTCTCTTCCTTCCAGCAAATGTGTTTGCAAGTTTTAACTTATGTGTCATCTGATGAACGTCAAGTTGCCCGATTCCTTCTCCTGTCATCTCGTTTGGCGAGGACGTGCGGCGCCTCGTGACACAAACTGACATGCTGTGTACAACACAACTTTTTGGTGACAAATCATAAATAAGAAGTGACATATAGCAAAAAAAAAAATAATTTAATTAAAAAAAAAAAAACTTGCGACCCACAGTTGGAGGACAGCTGCTTTCTCCAAACACTTGGAGGGTAGGCTTCTCATTTGATGGACAAACATTTGGCCTCCGTAGCCGCGAAGGAGAGAATAAGTTGTCTGTTTACATTGCACCAGGAAATATTGGATTTTAGCAGGACATTTCCACCTTATCTGGTCTTTCCTGTTTGATGTTCTCCTTTATCTTTTTCATAACCACACGACGATATTTTGTTGATGCTTCTTGTGACTTTGAGAAAGTCATCGTTTCTGCCTCTCCCTCCATCGGAGAAGTGTCCCAGGATTTTTTTTTTTTTTAAGCCTCTTTTAATTTATAATATTGTTTTAGTCCTAGACCTAATGTGAGAATGATCTGAGCTGCTTAGACTTGGCAGAGTTAATTAAAATATACAATCCTGTATCGAGAAGATATGAATCACCGGACCGGTAAGAAAAAAAGAAGAAACGTTCTCTCCATCCTCTCGGAGATCCCTCCTATCCTTTAAAGTGAAATCAATCGCACAATGGCCCAGGTTTTCTATCAGAATTCACTTTTGATCCTCTCATTGGGTGACAGGTTCCACATTATCCAATGTTTAACAAAAAATCTAATTAACACGTAGGGTTGAGTGACTGCGATGTGAATAGTGATGAATCGGGACGATGTCACACACGTTGCAAGGGTTCTCAGCAGAATACATGTTGTCAGTGAGATCTACGGATCATATTGAAAACGTTCTAATTAATTGTATCCCCTTTTTAAGGATGGGGTTGTAAATCACCATATATCATTTGTAGGAGAGGCACATAATACTGGTTGTAATACTTTAATGTACGGCTATAGTTCTATATTGATACATGTTACAATTTGGCTCTTAATATGATTGATTTTGGGAGAAAGATTCTGCTCTCTCATTTTTAACTATTAAAATAAAAGTTATATTTTATTATTAAGTTCACCTTCCAATATTAGTATATTGGACTGATTTAGGTGTATTGGAACCATACCTGCATACTCCGGGCTTGTTCACACGACGTTTTTGATCCTTTTTATGGATCCGAAAAAAACACTATTGATGCTTTTTTTGGGTCTGTATTGCAGCTTTTTTAACTTGCTTTACCCATCCGCTTTTTCCCGGGGCGTTTTCAAATGAAGAAAAAAAAATACATCCTCACTCTCACCCCCTACTCTCACTCCTCCCCTCTCTCTCTTCTCTCTCTCTTCTCTCACTCTCCCCTTTACTCTCTTTCACCCCTCTCTCCCCTCCCCACACTTTCCTTTTCCCCACCCTCCCCCTCTCCCACTCTCTGTTTGACCATACCTCATACTCCGGGCTGTCTCACGACGTCTTGTCCCTTCTTATGGATCCAAAACACTCTTGACTCTGATCCACATCTCTTACCTTCGTCTACATCCTCTTCCCTTCCTTCAATATTCACTCTTCCTCTGTCTCTCACTCTCACTCTCTCTCCCTCTCTCTCACACTCTCTCCCTCTCTCTCACACTCTCTCCCTCTCACACTGACAATTGTTAGATCCGTTTTGCGGATCCATAAAACGGATCACAAAAACGTCGTGTGAACAAGCCCTACCTTGGGGTTAAGTACATATTGAGAGGCACAAAATACGAAGAAATATGAAAAGGTGGACTTATTCACAGTGCGGTGTCTGCAGGATGGCTTCACTTCCTCTAAGTAGCATTTTATTTAGTTTTGGAAGGTTAAATCATTTATTTTTCATATTAGTTTCTTTGACTTATTATTCTTTTTTTTCTACCTATGTGGTATAATGTTGTCCTCTGAAAAGCTTACTATCAGCATACTCCGACTCTAAGACTATGTTCACACAGCGTAATTGCGGCGCGTAGAGTATGCGCCGCAATGCGACGGGTGATTTGGGAGTCGTGCTGATCATATTGCCAAAGCACAAAGCCGACCCCATTGACCCGTATTACTCGCGACGCGTAATTGCCGCGAATAATTGACTTGTCACTTATCTTCCTGGGAGAGAGGCTAGGGGGGCCAGTTGCCGGCCCTATAGACATGCGTTGTCAGCGGCGCGTATTCGCTGCTAACAATTGACATGTCGATGCTTCCCCCGCGCGTACAATACGATCGTATTGTACGAGCGGGGGAGGGGGTGACGAGGCGTAATCCATAGTTCTCTGAGAGCTATGGATTACCGTAATTGTGGGGCACATTTCGCCACATATAGGCCTCGTTCACACGGCTTATTTGGCCGCGGATTGGAGCCGTACTGTGCGCCGGATTTGCGCTGCATTACGGCTCCAGTCCGTCCCAGTAACTACGGTAATCCACAGTTCTCATAGAGAACTATGGATTCTGTCTCCTCTCCCCGCTCAGCGAATCTGCAGCGGGGAAGAAAGTGACATGCACATTATTTACGGCGTGTACGCGCCATGAATAATGAGTTTCTATGGGGCCGGCGAGCTGCCGCCCCCCCACCTCGCCCCCGCTGCACGGCTGCCGGCGTAATTGGGGGGGCGAAATCCGTCCCCGCAATTACGTCGGCAATAAGCCGTGTGAACATTGCCATAAAGTGCAGTACGTGGCGAAAAAAGCCTGCAATTGCGCTTCAAAATAAGCCGTGTGAATATACCCCAAGGCCGGCTTCACACAGCTTATTTTTGTGCAAAATTCACATCTATTTTTTATAAGTATGCATCAAAATGAGCACAAAAAAGTCACATTAGGCTCCCATTGATTAAGGGCTCGTTCACACGGAGTTTACACTCCATGTTACAAGCGCTTTAGGGGTCCGTCTCGGGGTCCGCACTGTCGGTCCCTAAGACGGATCTAACAATTAGCAGTGAGATTCTCACTGCTCGCTGCGCTGAACACAGAGCGGCGTTCACATGAGGGATCATTGACGTGCAATTCTTTTCAAGACGGAGCGCAGCTGCGCTATTGAAACACGCAGCTGCGTTTCCTCATGTGAACGCCGCTCCATGTTCAGCGTAGCGAGCAGTGAGAATCTCACTGCTAATTGTTAGATCCGTCTTGGGGACCGACAGAGCGGATGCCAAGACGGATCCCAAAAGCGCTTGTAACACGGTGTGAAAACTCTGCGTGAACAAGCTCTAAAAGGGGTTGTCTCGCTACAGGGATCGCTGCTTCTTATGCTAAAGATCTTGCAGAAACAAGTCACTTTGCAATATGTGTCCATTAACAGTGTCCTACCTATTCCTAGATATCCCCTCTTGTATGGGCTTGTATCAGCTCCTCAGGTCGCATATAGCTACAGACCTGTTCGATCTCTCCTGATAGGCTAGCCAGCCCTGGTTGCTATAGCTACAGACTGTTTGATCTCTCCTGATAGGCTGCCAGCACTGGTTGCTATAGCTACAGACTTGTTTGATCTCTCCTGATAGGCTGCCAGCCCTGGTTGCTATAGCTACAGACCTGTTCAATCTCTCCTGATAGGCTGCCAGCACTGATTGCTATAGCTACAGACTTGTTTGATCTCTCCTGGTAGGCTGCCAGTACTGGTTGCTATAGCTACAGACCCGTTGAACTTCTCCTATAGGCTGCTAGCACTGGTCATTATAGCTACAGACATGTTCGATCTCTCCTGATAGGCTGCCAGCACTGGTCGCTATAGCTACAGACCTGTGTGATCTCTCCTGTTAGGCTGCCAGCACTGGTTGCTGTAGCTACAGACCTGTGATCTCTCCTGTTAGGCTGCCAACACTGGTTGCTATAGCTACAGACCTGTGTGATCTCTCCTGTTAGGCTGCCAGCACTGGTTGCTATAGCTACAGAATCGTTCAACTTATCCTATATGCTGCTAGCACTGGTCACAATAGCTACAGCCATGTTTGATCTCTCCTGACAGCTGCCAGCACTGGTTGCTATAGCTACAGACCTGTTTAATCTCTCCTGATAGGTTGGCAGCACTGGTCACTATAGCTACAGACCTGGTGTCCACAGCAGCTTACAGAGCAATAAAAGCCAGTAAACCCGCCCCTGAATTCAAAAATGAAAACAGGATTGGGGTAAGATGAATCAATGTAGTGAGACAACCCCTTTAAATGAGAATTAGTGCAAATCAGTCACACAGCCGCACACTATAGGTCATGTTATGTGACACCCAAATAAAGGGAGTGCGGTAATCTTATTGGCACATAAAAACGGATCAAAAAAAATAAGCTATGTACTGTAAAAAAAATAAAAACGCATGAAAATAAGCACCAAAAATACCCATCAAATGCAGGAGCATTGGAAAGCGCACAAATAAACATATTTGAAGGCATATTTTTTTCCAGTGAAATAAGTGCTCATTTTATGGCAAGAAATAAGTAGTGTGAACAGAGGTTTATCGGTGCAGTTCCTCCAGGTTCGGTTCAGTGCACACGGCCTTATTTTAAACGGATCCATTATCTGGTTTTGTGACGCACAGAAAAAATGTATGCATTCACGTTGCCATTGACTCATGTAGTTGGACCACGTCCTATAAGTGTGTCCGTTTTTTACATTTCCCATCAAATATCTGTTAAATTGTAACAGATGGAAGACGCCGGACGCTGCACTCTTTGCAAGATGGACGAAAACATATACTTTACAGTGTTTGTGAATGGAAAACATATCCCAGTGTTGTGAACGTTTGTATCCATCATGAAAATATAAACAAACTCATCCAATCAGATTGCAAGGAAAAACGGGGGAACGGCCAATAGAAAATTGATGTCAAACGTCTGCTCAAAGCAGTGCACGCTTGGCATACGTTTAGCCTATACATTATAACATACCCACTTTGACGTATGGTCAAACACAGTGTGTGCTAAGCCTAAGGGTATGTTCACACGGCTTATTGCAGCGCGTATAGTATGCACCGCAATACGCCGGGTGTTTTGGAACCACGCGCTGATCAGTGCATAACTCCCAAGCACGGAGGGCCGGCCCCATAGACATGCATTGTAAGCGGCGCATATTCGCCACTCACAAATGACATGTCAATTCTTCCTTTGCGTGTACAATACGATCGTATTGTACGTGCGGGGGAACGTCGCACAATCCATAGTTCTCTATGAGAGCTTTGGATTTCCGTAATTGCGGTGCGCATTTCGTCGCGTATAAAGCGCAATACGTGGCCAAATATGCACGAAATTATGCGTGAAAATACCCTAAGATTTGCTTCACCTGTAAAAAAAAAAAAAAATAATTTAAAAAATGCACAGCCAACAAGTGAGCCACCAAACCACTACACTACACTACACTACTTTGTGATGAAATACATATTATTCGGCTCTGCATGGTTTGGCCTCTGCAAAGTGTGAACACGGTCCTATTGACATGGCTTACGCCCCGCTGACAATGCGTGCCAATGGGGCCGGTCCACCCGTCCCACAGTGCTTTGGAATTACGCGCTGATCAGCGTATTCGCCGCTAACAATTGACATGGCAATTCTTCCCCCGCGCGTACAATACGATCGTATTGTACGTGCGGGGGGACGACACGTAATCCATAGTTCTCTATGAGAGCGCATGAATTACCGTAATTGCGGCGCGCATCTCGCTGTGTATAAAGCGCAGTACGAAGCAAAATACGCGCAATTACGCGTGAAAATAAGTTGTGTGAACAGACCCTGTGATGTGTGTCACCTGTAAAAAAAATAAAATTTTAAAAAATGCACAGCCAATAAGGGAGCCACCAAACTGCTACACTTTGTGATGAAAGGCGTATTATTTGGCTGTGCATGGTTTGGCCTCTGCAGAATGTGAACACGGCCCTACTCCTGCATTGTGATGAAGTTTGGACCATTAGGCTGGGTTCACACGCTGCATGGCCTTTTTTTTTTTTTTTTTTTTTTTTTAATAAAAATTTTTTTTACATGGATTTATCCATGTTAATGGTTTTGAAGTGGTTTTAACCGTGTTAAGGGTCTTGTAATGACATCATATTTGGAGCCGGTGAAATCCGGGTTAATTGTAAAAGAATGCACATCTCAAAAAAACAAAAAACAAGTATACTTTCATTGCAAACATCAACTGCATCAAAAATGGAAGCGCTGTGTGAACCTGGCCTAAGAGCAGATCATGTGTTCTCCATAGACGGGGTCAATAAATTAGACTGAGCTCCTGCAATCTGTAAGTCACCTGTGGCCTCAGTGCAGGTGAATGTGCAGCCGGTGTGGTCTGACGTCATGTGGCTCCAAGCGCTGACCTTCCCGGGTGAGTGCACGCTGCTTCCTATAAGTTACAGTTGTCATTGCTGCAGATTATTTTCAGGAATGATTTTGTGATGGAAGGTTTATTATTCTGCTGTGCATGGATTGGCCTCTGCAGAGTGTGAACACGGTCCTATTCCTGCATTGTGATTACTTTTGGACCATTAGGCTGGGTTCACACGTTGTGTTGTTGCATGTTATTTTTTTTAACAATAATGTTAATGGTTTTTACATGGTGTTATCCGTGTTTAAATGGTCTTGTAATGAAATCATATTTGGAGCAGTTGAAATGTGGGTTAATTTTAAAAGAATGCACTTAAAAAAAAAAATAAAGTATTCTTTATTTGCAAACATGAACTGCATTAAAAATGCAAGCAATGTGTGAACCTGGCCTAAGGCTGCTTTCACACAGCGCAGTTTTTGTGCAGATTCAAGGGAGCTTTCACACAGCGCAGTTTTGGTGCAGTTTTAAGGGAGCTTTCACACAGCGCAGTTTTGGTGCAGTTTTAAGGCTGCTTTCACACAGCGCAGTTTTAAGGGAGCATTCACATAACGCAGTTTTGGTGCAGTTTTAAGGGAGCTTTCACACAGCGCAGTTTTGCTGCAGTTTTAAGGGAGCTTTCACACAGCGCAGTTTTAAGGGAGCTTTCACACAGCGCAGTTTGGGTGCAGTTTTATAGCAGCATTCACACAGCGCAGTTTTGCTGCAGTTTTAAGGCTGCTTTCACACAGCGCAGTTTTGGTGCAGGTTTCTGGCGGGTTTCAGACAGCGCAGTTTTGGTGCAGTTTTATGGCTGTTTTCACACGACCCAGTTTGGTGCAGTTTTAAGGGAGCTTTCACACAGCGCAGTTTTGGTGCAGTTTTAAGGGAGCTTTCACACAGCGCAGTTTTCGTGCAGTTTTAAGGGAGCTTTCACACAGCGCAGTTTTGGTGCAGTTTTAAGGGAGCTTTCACACAGCGCAGTTTTAGTGCAGTTTTAAGGGAGCTATCACACAGCGCAGTTTTGGTGCAGTTTTATGGCAGCTTTCACACAGCGCAGTTTTGGTGCAGTTTTATGGCAGCTTTCACACAGCGCAGTTTGGTGCAGTTTTAAGGCTGCTTTCACACAGCGCAGTTTTAAGGCAGCTTTCACACAGCGCAGTTTTAAGGCAGCTTTCACACAGCGCAGTTTTAAGGCTGCTTTCACACAGCGCAGTTTTAGGGCTGCTTTCACACAGCGCAGTTTTAATGCTGATTTCACACAGGGGCAGTTTTAAGGTGCTTTCACACAGCCGGCAGTTTTAAGGCTGCTTTCACTCAGCGCAGTTTTAAGGCTGCGTTCACACAGCGCAGTTTTAAGGCTGCTTTCACACAGCGCAGTTTTGGTGCAGTTTTAAATTTTCAGGCAGTTTTTGCTTGGGCTTCACACAGCGCAGTTTTGGTGCAGTTTTTTAAGGCTGCTTTCACACAGTGCAGTTTTGTGCAGATTTATGGCTGCTTTCACACAGCGCAGTTTTGGTGCAGTTTTTACATCGCTTTCACACAACGCAGTTTTGGTGCAGATTTTATGGACTAGCTTTCACACAGCGCAGTTTTCATTTAAGGTTAGCTGCAAGTTCTAAGGGAGCTTCTTCACACAGGCCCCCCGCAGTTTTGGTGCAGTTTTAAGGCAGCTTTCACACAGGGCAGTTTTAAGGCAGCTTTCACACAGCGCAGTTTTGGTGCAGTTTTAAGGCAGCTTTCACACAGCGCAGTTTTGGTGCAGTTTTAAGGGAGCTTTCACACAGCGCAGTTTTGGTGCAGTTTTAAGGCTTCTTTCACACAGCGCAGTTTTGTTGCAGTTTTAAGGAGGCTTTCACACAGCGCAGTTTTGTTGCAGTTTTAAGGAGGCTTTCACACAGTGCAGTTTTGCTGCAGTTTTAAGTGAGCTTTCACTCAGCGCAGTTTTGGTGCAGTTTTAAGGCTGCTTTCACACAGCGCAGTTTTGGTGCAGTTTTAAGGCAGCTTTCACACAGCGCAGTTTTGGTGCAGTTTTAAGGGAGCTTTCACACAGCGCAGTTTTGGTGCAGTTTTAAGGAAGCTTTCACACAGCGCAGTTTTGGTGCAGTTTTAAGGAAGCTTTCACACAGCGCAGTTTTGCTGCAGTTTTAACTGCGCTCCAATTAATCTGTCTTTATTACCCCAAGCTTCTTTCTTTTGTCTAAATTGTTCAGAAAGGTGTTTCAAGTGAGTAATCAATGGCTGTGACGTCTTGTGGATACAATCACACAAATGAATTACTCGCTTTCCAAACAGTTTAGATGAGTAAAAAAACTGCACCAAAACTGCGCTGTGTGAACCTGGCCTAAGAGCAGATCATGTGTTCTCCATAGGCGGGGTCAATAAATTAGACTGAGCTCCTGCAATCTGTAAGTCACCTGTGGCCTCAGTGCAGGTGCAGCCGGTGTGGTCTGACTTCATGTGGCTCCAAGCTCTGACCTTCCCCGGGTGAGTGCTCGCTGCTTCCTATTAGTTACAGTTGTCATTGCTGCAGATTATTTTCAGCCTCTCCCTTGTTACTGCTGCTATTAATCATTCCTTCCAGAACCGTCTTGTCCGGTCCTTACTGTTAGCAGCAGAACAATACTGATCAGCGCTGGAAACCTTCCTCTATTGCAGCGTGTGGACTGTTCGAGCTGCTTATTAGCATAAAATGCGTTGTCCTCACTGTAACGGCGCGAGCACTTACCAATGTTAATTAGTGCTGAGAACAGGGCAGTACAATGGCTTTTCTGCACTTATGGTTCTGTGCAGTGTTGGCTCCTTGGGGCTCGGTTCACATCTTGCATTGCTGCACTAGTGTTTTTTAAGTTTTTCAAATATGCAAAAAAAAAACTCAAAGATTTTCTTTACTGCAGAAACGTTTGCACTTGTTGCTGTTTGCATGTTTTATGCAGTTGAAAATGCAACAAGAGCAGGTGTGATCTAAGCCTCAAATCTCAGCCGTATACATCTGAACCTAGCCCCGAGTCTCAGCGGTATACATCTGAACCTAGCCCCGGGTCTCAGCGGTATACAGCTGAACCTAGCCCCGAGTCTCAGCGGTATACAGCTGAACCTAGCCCCGAGTCTCAGCGGTATACATCTGAACCTAGCCCCGAGTCTCAGCCGTATACATCTGAAGCTAGCCCCGAGTCTCACGTATACATCTGAAGCTAGCCCCGAGTCTCAGCCGTATAAATCTGAAGCTAGCCCCGAGTCTCAGCAGTATACATCTGAAGCTAGCCCCGAGTCTCAGCCGTATACATCTGAAGCTAGCCCCGAGTCTCAGCCGTATACATCTGAAGCTAGCCCCGAGTCTCAGCCGTATGCATCATGTCTATGCTTTGGCATTAATATTTACTACCAAATATTATGTTTTGCTACACAGTGAATTTCTTATGAAAGTTTCTCTATTTTATTTGGAAACTGTATCTTTTTGTGGATTTTTTTGCCCATTAAATCTGGAGGGTACCCTGGGGACCAATAGGACATGTGCTGGGGGGAATCTACAAGATGCTCGGCCTCAGCCCTGTACTGGAATACTTTAGCTGAGTTCATATATTCAGGTTTTTAGATACAGTCTTTGTTGCTAAAACCAAGAATGGAGTTAAAACTAGGAGAAGTCTCACACTTTCCTTAAAGGGATTGTCTCACTACAAGGATTTCTGCTTTTTATGTTAAAAAACAAGTCACTTTTCAATCTGTTTCCATTACCTGTGTCCTACCTATTCCTAGATATCCCCTCTTGTATGGGCTGCATCAGCTCCTCAGGTCTCTATAGCTACAGACCTGAGTGATCTCTCCTGATAGGCTGCCAGCACTGGTTTCTATAGCTACAGACCTGTTCAATCTCTCCTGATAGGCTGCCAGCACTGGTTGCTATAGACCTGTTCTATCTCTCCTGATAGGCTGCCAGCACTGGTTTCTATAGCTACAGACCTGTTCAATCTCTCCTGATAGGCTGCCAGCACTGGTTGCTATAGCTACAGACCTGTTCACTCTCTCCTGATAGGCTCCAGCAGTGGTTGCTATAGCTACAGACCTGGCTTCTACCGCAGCCTAGTGGAAGCCAGTAAACACACCTCTGAATTCAAAGTGAAACCAAGAAAACAGGACTGAGGTAAGAGGAATCAATGTAGTGAGAATACCCCTTTAATTATATGCATGTTTAAAAAATCTTGGATTCTGTTGTCCACTTTATAGGAAAGTATATATATATTATTTTTTTTTTCTTTTTTTATTTGGAAACTGTATCTATTACTGAAATTTTTTGCCCATTATATCAGGAGGGTAGCTGGGGACTGACATAACATGTGTTGGGGATATCAAGAAGCCACTTAACCTAAGCCCTGTATTGGAATACTTTAGCCGAGTTCATATATTGCGGTTTTTAGATGCAGTCTTTGTTGCTAAAACCAAGGATGGATTTAAAACCAGGAGAAGTCTCAGACTTTCCTCAATACGTGTTATCTGGTTATGATCCCTTCCTGGTTTTGGCTTCAAAAACTGCATCTAAAAAGCTGAAAGTGTGAACGCAGCCTAAGGCTCGAGCCACACTGGCGGAACATAGAACTTCTTCTATATTCCACAGAACCGACGTCGGATTTCTGCAGCCCTAATGTATTGGGCCGCCGGGAATCCGAAATCTGAACGCCGATTTTTGTGCAAAAATATAGCGGGGTGGAGCAGTCCAGCAATGTGAAAATAGCATTGGATTTTTTTTTTGGGGGGGGGGGCATTTTAAAAATGGGTGACCTCACCCCACCGCTGTATTTTTGCACAAGAACTGGGGGTCAGTTTTCGGATTCCAAGTGGTCCAGTACATTAGGGCTTTGGAAATCCGACATCGGTTCCGTGGAATATAGAATATGTTCTAGATTCCGCCAGTCAGTTTTCGTTTGAGGAAAACCTCAGTAAAAATTCCATGATGTGTAGACTACAGCAATGATTTTCTATTGAGGGATACACAGAATAGGGTATCCACTGAAAAACTGACTGTGCTGTGTAGACCTGGCGTTAGGTTGCAAACTGAATCTGAGAACAGCCTGGCTATGACAGTGCATCTATATACTTTTAAATGGGTTTTATTGGACATTTCCAAAGGTTATCATTGAAAATTAACAATGGTTAACAGAGCATTGATTATCAATTATACAGATTACCGCTTGAACATTCAAAGATAGGAATTGTCCGCATTTTCTTTCTTTTTTTCTTCTTAAACAAACCAACAACAACAGTACACAAGAAAGTACAACAGTATTAAACACCAAAATCTGGAGCCTTCAACCAGCATTCCTTATGTCTTTTTCTCTCTCTTGGCTATGTTGTGGTGTGTGTATCAGGCCCCAATTAGCCTTGCCTTATTGCAGGTTGTTAGTTTTCGGCTGCTTTCACACGGTGCGGTTTCGGATGCGTTTTTTGTGCAGGAAGGCACAACAATTAATGCTCTACATTGTTGCACAAAAAAACGCATCCAAAAAAACGCATCAAGAACACCCCAAAACCGCACCGTGTGAAAGCACCCTTCCAGAAACCAGACTCAAACTATATCAAGGTTGGGTACGTTTTTTGCAATTGGTGACCCAAAAGTAGGCGTACCCTGTGCTTGTTTGAGCGTACCGCCACTATTTTTATGTCCATCTGTGAACCACGCGAGAGAAAGAGAAAAACCCTGTTTTTTAGACTAATTTCCATCATGGAATGCTGGGAATGTCACATAAGCTCCAGCATCATCACAGTATATGAAAGCAAGCGGGTGAGCAGCGCATGACCCCCAGGTTCCCCCGTTTCAGCGCATCAGCACCATCGGCTATATGGGTGGCTCTCCTATTAAGAATCTATATTCTGTAACTTGCTACTTTTTTGTGATTTTTGACCTCTCCCGCTATCTGTACATTCTTGAATGTTGTTGATACCTTGTTGCAGTAATATCTTCTTGCAGATCTTTTTGTAACTTTATTAATGTCTTTTTGAGAAATATTGCACAAAGTAAACACTGTATATTGAATTGTTTCCCTTAGTAAATAATCATACAATATGTACTGTATACAGAGATGCTAGGGGCAGCACGAAATAGCCACGTTTCCTTGTTACCAGGGGCACAATCAGGGCAGTAGCAGCAGTACTCCTGTCAGGGACCTTGACCAAATTTGGTTAAAAGAGGGTATGAGATGGTAACTGGTAATGGGTGGGGAAGCCAGATCCTTCAGCTTCCAGGGGCTTTGAAATGACTTATTACAGCACTGCCTGCTTATTGCATGATTAACTGGCAAGAGAGATGTAATAGATCATAATAGTCCTGACTTATAAAATGTAGAAATGTTTTCAGTAACAGTTTATAAGGACTCCCCACGGCAATGGTTTTTATTGCCGTATTTTTCTTTTTTTAGTGCTGTCCCTACAGCCGGGGGGGGGGGGGGGGGGGGGTGGATAATGCTTTTCTCTGCGATGAGCGGATTTTGACATGGACATATTCCATCCGAAAACGGGACGAAAAAATGTGCATCATCTATGTTTTTGGGGCGAAAAAAAAAAACCGCATGGCGAAAACCCTGCATTTGGGGGGAAGTGGGGCCGTGCCCCGGTTTTTCCCATAGGAGCCCTTGTGCTATTTCAGCCGGTTTTTCAGGCGGTCTGAAAAAAGCAAACGCCTGAATAACCGTCCGAAAACCCGTGCCATGGGGACATGCCCTAAAGCTGTGTTCACACATAGAAAAAGCATGAAGAAAACTCCTACATGTTAAAATCTATGGTTGTGTTGCCTTTTAAAGGGGGATTCTTTCTTTTTTCCCCCTAATTTACAGGTTGTTTTCACTTTTCCCCTAGGTTTGGGTTTGGTTCTCAGCAGTGTTTTGCAAATTTAACTTCTGGGGCCATCTCTTGCCGGGCGGAGATAATCTTAAAAAGGGTTTGTTACCGGTGCAATTGCGGCACGCATTTCAGTATGAATGCATCGCATTAATAATTTCCTGCATTTCCTTATTAATTGCGCTAATTCATAGCTCTCATAGAAAGCTATGAATTACATGTCGTCTCCCTCAATGTACACTATGCTTGTATTGTACGCTGGGGGAGGGGAAATAAAGGTCCTTTTTGTTGGTTTACGGCTCTGATAATAGAAGAGAATGGAGGGGGGCCCAACCCTTTTTAGTACACGCTGATCAAGAGTCCTTCCCAAAAAAACCCCAGGGCGAAAGCCCCCTTTGTAGCCATGGGGGAAACATCCCCAAAATAGATTACAGAAAAAAGGCCATTTTTTTTAAAATTCAAACAGAAATGCACTTTTTTTTTAAAGGGAAATGAATTTGGGAAGCTGTATTCTTTTGTATTAATTTTGTCCCTTTATAAAAGAAAAAATTTTTGTTAGATAAAGGGAGCACGGTTTTTTTTTTTATTTTTTTTTTTTCCCCCCTCTCTCTGACACCAATTTTGTAAAGGTATTTTCCCTTTGGCGTGTTTTTACCCATTTTGCAGGTAATATGCCTGTAGTAGGGGGTTGTTTATATGGAAATTGCACAGCCCCTTGTTTGAGAGATTTGATTCCCCAATTTTTTCTTAATTCCCACCAGGAGAAAATTCGGGCCCATTTTATGGGGGTCGGGAAGGAACGCGCTCTCCTTTTTACGCTTTGGGAGAAAAATGCTTCCAAAAAATCTTTTAAAAAAAAGGTTTTAATTTAAAAAGGGTTTTTTTTTTTTTTTTTTTGGAAAATAATGTTTAAAAAGGGGATGATAAAAAACCCCCCGGGAAAGAAATTTGTTTTTTTTGTGCGTTTTTAGAAAAATAAAAAAAGTGATGCAAAATTTAAGAGTAAAAGACCCCCTAGAGCTCTTTACACCTGTCAAGTACAGTACAATGGAAAATCCCTATTCACATGATAAAAAATCTAAAAAAGTCTATGTGGATTTTTAATACGGGGGGCTTTGATTTTCTTTAGTAAGGGAAAATATTTTCCATTGGGGGTCAGCCGGGAAACCTTTAATTGGGGTTAATAAAATTTTTTTTTAAAATTTATTTTTCCCCTTTTAATTCCCCCCCCCCTAAGGAATTTTAAAACCCCCCTTTCAAAAAAGTACCTAAAAACCGGGGGGGCCGAAAATTTACAAAAACCGAGGTTTTTTAAATTTTTGTTTTAACCAAGTTCATTACATTAAATTTCTCCACCATAAATTTTAAAATGTAAAAATTTCCCTTTTTAAAAAGGTTTAGAATTTATTTTTCCGGTTTAAAAAAAAAAGTTTTTAATTTTTTTTAAAATTAAAAGGTTAACAATTTTTTTTAAAAAAAAAAAACCCCAAAAAGGGGGTTTTTTTTCCTTGTTTAATTTTTTTTAAAATAAAAAATTTCCTTTTTTTAAAACTTTTTAATGAAGATTTTAATTTTTGGAAATTCAAATTCAGTGTTTTTCCAAATTTGATTCTCTTTTAAAAAAACAAAACTTTCCCCTTAAGGTAGTTTTGATTAATTCTAAAAATTTCCCCATAGTAATAAATTTAAGGGAAGAAAATAATGATTTTTTTAACCCAAATTTTAATTTTTTTTTTTTTGGGGAAAGGGGGGCCGATAAAAAAAAGGTTTTTTAAAAATTTTTTTTTAAAAATTAAGGTTTAAGAAATTTTTATTTAAAAAAAAATCCCCAAAAAAACCCCCACAAAAAATTTCCCCGGGGGGGGGGGGGATTTTTTTGGGGGGGAAAAACCACGGGGGGGTTTTTTTAACCAATTTTGTCCATTTTCCTTTGGGCCTTTTTTCAGGGGGGGGAAAATTTGCCTTTTTTTAGGGGGGGGTTTTAATTTTTCATTTTTTTTTCCCGGGGGGGGGATACTAAAACAATTTTGGGGGGTTCCTAGGGGTTTTGGGTTTTGGGGTTTTTTAATTAAAAACGTTAAACCAAAAAGGGGGGGAAAAAACCCTTTTTATTGTTTATTTTTTTTTCTTTTTTGGGCGGCCTTTTTCAATTTTTTCTTTTTGTTTATTTGGGAATTTTTTTTAGGGGGGGGCCCAAAAAAGATTAAAAAATTTTGGTTTTTTGATTTTAAATTTTTTTTTTTTTAAATTTTTATTTATTTCTGGTGCTTTTTTTTTTTCTGTTAAAAACATGTACTTTACCCACTTAGTCCCCCAAGGGGGGAAAAATGTAAACATAAAAAGAAACCCACACGGGTAGGTCTAGGGAAATTTCAGAACTTTTCCCTAAAAATTTTTTGTGCGTCGTCAGCACCAAGGGGAAAGGGGTTTGGGAGTCCTCAATAGGGAAAATCAACAACCCTTTTCTTTATTTTAAGCTGAAAAATTGACAGAAAAAATTTATAGAAATTGTAGTTTAACATTATCTTTAATTAGCTTCTTTCTTCCAGTCTCAGGTTTTCGCTACAAAATTAATTTTCCCATTCCCTTTTTTCCCTTTGTGGTGGGTTTTAAAATCCTCATTTAAACTTTTTTGTTTTCAAAATAGTAATGCCCTAAATACACCAGTTAAAATAGGTAAAAACGCATGCTAAAAACCCATAAACTTGGTGTCCCCAATGAACTAAATCCTCCAGCTATTTTTTAATGTGTTTTTTTGACCCCCGGGGTTTTGGTTTAAAGTTTACCCTTGTGAAAATTTTTTTAATGGAAATATCCCAAAATTTTGGAAAGGAAAGGGCTTATTTTTGCCATATTGGTTGATCTTTTTTCCCAAAAAAAAAAAGGCTTTGGGAACGATGGGGCCAAATAGCAGCTTAGTGTTTTTACTTCGTTTTTCTGAGAAAAGATGGGGAAATAAAAAACCTTCTTTTCAGTTTTTCGGTTTATTATCTTTTTGAAATAAGAAACAAAAACAATTTTGCGAGTCCGGCTTGCCCTTTGAATCACGGCTTTTCGTGTTATTGCTTTTTTCTTTTAAAAAAAAAGCACTAAAAGGGTTTGAGAACCCCTTTTTCCCGGGTTTTCCGGTTTAAAATTTGTTTGTTTTTTTCGGCACTCTGGAAATTTCAATTTTTTTTAAAATTTGGCGGGATTTGTGTAAATAAAAATTTTATAACAATTTGTCCGGGCTTGGTTCTTTTTCGGCCCTAAAGAGGCTACCCAGAAAAACTGCGTTTTTACAAAAAAAAAGGGGTGTTTTTGCATTTTTTGGAAAGGGGAAAATTTGACGGGAAAAATATGGGAAATTGTGGGAAACATCATCATCATTAGCATCTGTGTTCCAGTCTCATGTATATCATGCTACATATTATTTCCCCCTTTTTCCCTGTTTTGTGAAGGGTTTATCTGTTTGCCGGGCTTGGGTTTTGGGCCACATGTATGAAAACTGTCCAGGGCTAAAATTCACTTTGGGTTTTTGGTAACAACCCAAAAAGAGCGCACCCCGTTTCTATAGTGCTCTGGAAAAAAAAAGGGGCGCATTTTATTGGGGTTTTATGGGCAAAAAAGTGAATTTTTTTCCTTTGCCGTTTTTCACTTTTGGGGCCTTAAATTTCAAGGCTCGCGGGGAACGTCTTTCTTTCTGTCCGTGGGCATTTATAATTTGGGAAAGAAATTGGGGGGTGTGTAAAAAAACGGGATTAGTTCTTCATTCTTTATAGAAAAAGTACAAAATTATTTAAAAGTATTTTTTTTCCCAAATCCCTTTTTTTTACCCAAAATAAGGGTTTTTGTACTTAAAATCACTTTATCTAAATTATGTATATTTTAAAATTGAAATGTGTTTATATTTAAAAACATGTTTAAAATTTTTTTTACACCCGTTTTGAAAGTTGGATATCATCATTGAAAAGTATACGGCCCCCCCCCCCCCTTTTTGCTACTTGGGAAAATTAAGGGGGCAGCTAATTGTGAGCGAAAATCCCCAAAACCCACCTGTTTTTTTCCCAAGTTTGATAGGGGCCCGGTTGCTTTGTACTGGGTTTGGTCCCAGTCCAGCCAAATTTAGCTGGGAAATATGGCCTATGGAGTGTTTTTTGAGTAAAAAAATTTTCCCTTTTTTTCCTTTTTTTTCAATTGTTGTGTGGGGGTTTTGTAAGGGGCATGAGGGGGGCCCCTTAAAACCAAACTGGGGAGCTTGTAAAATTTTAGTGGCCCCCTGTATCAATTAAAACCTTTTAATTTTAAAATATTTCCCGTATGTCATTTTTTTTTTTTTTGGCCAAAAATACTGGGGAAAAAGGGGGGGTCTGATTTTGTGGTTTGGGCAAACCAAAAAAGTGTGAGCCCCCCTCTAAGCTAATAGTGATGGGGATCAAATAAAAAGGTTTAAAGCAGGGATGGTTTCAACCAAAACGTATCTGTATTTAAAGGCCCCCCCTTCGTTCCCTTATTTATATGCCAATTGTAGTTCCAGCAAAAACCCCCCCCCTCTGCCTATAGGCGTTGGTGGGTTGTTTTGTGGGTTTTTTTTTTTTGTGCTTTCCATGCATTTACTGTGGCCTTTTTTGATGCTGGTGTGAAAAAAGGTATCAAGGGTTAAAAAGTGAATTTTTTTTATCTTTAAATTTTTCCCCCCAGTGGATGGGGGTTTTGAGCTTCTGTTTAGCATTTTAAATTTTCAACCCGTTTACTTTCCCCAAAAGCCCCGGGGCCCGTGTTGTCTGCTACCCGGATTCAGTTTTTGTCCAGCTTTTTGAGCTGTAAGTATGGCCTATGGAGTGTTTTTCAATAAATAATGTTTTTTCTATAGTTTACAAGAGACTTAAAATACTATTAAGGAGATATGGCAATTTGAGGCCCCTGCAGAATGGTAGATGCAACGACCCAATTACAACATAAGGCTCTTTGCTTATAAACACATTTTTGGAGCAAATTTGGCTAACTTGACACCCTTATCCCACTTTGCCCTAAGGTTTTTGGGGGGGGTTTTTGGGGGAGTTTTTTTTGGAGAAAAGTAAAACCATATACATATATAGTATTGGTATTTTTAAGCAAAGTTTATAGTAACTTTGCTAAGTATTTTTTGTTCTCAAGACAGTATGCAACCTTGTGTTTTTGGTCTTTAGTACATTGCTGCTTTCATTACTTGGCTCTGTACTTCTATTGATTAGTGCTGACATTTTGATATAAATTAAGACACAAATATTCAGATGCGGCATAAGCCACATATCAGGATCCATAGCCCTGCAGTAAAAATCAACAAGGAGTAGATGCGCACCACGAGAAGAGGAGTCTGGATCAATAGATTTTGATTAGCCGGCCCTCTATAGCTTTCATCTAAATCTATTTAAGTAATGACAAAGTATCTGAGCCTGTGAATGTAGAGCTTCTTAGGGAAAGTGAAGCCGGGCGCTGCTACCTATCCCCTCTATATTATTGTCAGGGAAGATGACAAATCATTTCAGTAGTGGTCATTGAAAAGTTTATTATGATTCTCGGCTTCTTAAAATTAAAACGATTGCCTGGAGACGGAGGACACATTGGGAGCTACTAAACCCGTCGATGATGAAGAGCTCCTGGCTTGTTTGTTAGCCGTTTCCATCTAATCGACTGAGAACAGAAAACTTCTATGTGACTGTGGGATAAGGCGACCAAAAAGGTTGTTTTTATTGTCTTTATATTAGAATTGTTAAGAATCCGCGTACTAGGAGCCAAGTGGTTTGGGAGCTCCTGTTAACCCCTTGTAGATTTATATGTGTTTGAGGAGAGGGCAGACCCATAATAACACAATTTTGGTGCAATTCCCAGCAGGTGGTTTTAACTTTCCGGCTGTAATGTATAACGCACTGGCAAATATGACTCTGTCCAAGATGTCGTCGGTCCAAGTCTCTTGCTCCGTCGGGCTTTTCTCTGAGAGGTACAACATACTGCCTTTGCATTTCAGTCACAAGACGCAATAGACTGCCGAACAGCACTGTACCAATGCATTTCACTTAGTTTGAGAGTCCACCTAAGTTTTGCAACAACACCATCATGGTCAACCAAGTCCAACTAGCTTTGGGATTCAAATTCTTGTTCAAGATAAGTTTTCCCCTTAGAGAGATGAAACTTTACAATCTTGACCCCATCTGATTGGGAGAATGGTAAAGAGACACCAGACAGAGCCATTAGTAAGGGCTTAATTATGTCTCCTTTAGACGTGTTTTTTAACACGATTTTTGCCGGGTTTTTTGTGCAGCAATGTACAGCATTAATTGCTGTGCCTTCCTGCACAAAAAAAAACACGTCAAAAATGTGCCATGTGAAAGCATCCTAAGGGTATGTTCACACGGCTTATTTTAGGGCGCATTTCGGGCACGTATTGAGAGTGTTACTGCGCTCTAATACGAGCAAAATGCGCCCCAATCATTACGGTAATTCACAGCTGTCATAGAGAACTATGGATTACGTCTCCTCTCCCCACTCGGACAATACGATTCTATCGTACGGCTGGGGAGATAATTGACATGTCTATGGGGACGGCGGGCTGCTGCTCACCCCGCTGCGGGAGTACGCGCGTATCAGCGTGACTCCAGAACACCCGACTTAATTGCGGGGCGTCCTGTAAGCCCCGCAGTTGGACCGTGTGAACATAGCCTTAAGGTGTGGCATCTTAGGCAGCTGTTTTTATTAACAAAAACCCTGGGATCTACTCCCTTGCCCTCCCCCTGTACATTCTAGTAGCACTAAAATGCTTAGAAGGTGACAAAAAAAAATCACCGAGCAATCAAATCCAAATTCGGCAAAAGTTAATAAAAAGGGCAAAAGAATAGATAGATTAAAGCACGTCATGTGATTTTTAGGCAAGCAATTGAAAAAACATTTTTATTTTCTTCTGGTAGTGTATTGCATATATGTGTATATTAGATCACTGTCTATAATATATGTGACTATGCCAGATTATGTAACTGACCATAGACAGTATTATGGCTCAATACATCTTCCCTTGATAAAACAAAATAATACAAGTTTGCTTTGTGTTGGGTAAACTTATCTTTACATAGTGGCACCTAATTATTTCTTCCATAATGGTTCAGCTGTCACAGATGTCCCTAATGTCAAGATGTTATTAATGTTCCACTCCTAAACCAAGAGTCTTCACTGTCCCCTCATTGCAGTTTCAGCTGTTGTCTACTTCTTCCGGTGCACCAGTGGAGTCTTGTCATACAGCCCAGAAGCTCTTCTCCTTGTCCCATCTTCTCGGTGAATAAAAACTTAGGGCCACATGTATGATAATGGTCTAAAATTCACTTTGTTGCCCATAGCGACCAATCAGAGGGCCTCTCATTTTCCCAGAGCCTTTATGAAATTAAAGGGGCACAATGATTGGTTGCTATGGGCAACAAAGTGAGTTTTAGACCCAGACCGTTTTCATACATGTGGCCCTTATGGAAAACCCACATGCAGAATACACATACACAAACGTGCAGCCCAGCAGTGACTTCAATACTAGTCCCTGCTCCCTACTTCATGGTGCCCAGAATCAAATTGTTCTCCAATCTGCCAGTGTTTACTCTTCAGACTGCGACTTGTGTGCAGACTGTGAGTGGTTATATAGCACTGACTGATATGTCACCTCTGCCAGCTTCTATTACTAGCCATGCCTGTTAGGAACATTGATAACGGTAGAGTTGAAGAAAACCATGACACTGTCCAAGCAGGTTGTCTGGCAAAAAAATGTAATGAAAGAAGTTTCTGGCTAGAAAACTTTGATGCTGCCAGGACACACTGTTAGCTGCTAAGTGACTGCTAAATTTGATTTAAATACACAGCTATGTGCTCTGCAGACCTGACAGGATGGTACATGGCTTCCTCGGGGAAGCTTGTTACTTTAGAATAAGAAAAGCAGGCCGGGGGTTTTGAAATAAAGGGGAAAAATTGGGAACAACAAATTTTTTGGTAATTTTCTTTTTTTACCTTTCCTAAGGGTTAATGAAGGGATGGAAAATACCCCAAGAATGCATGCTTTTAAAAAAAATTATCTCCTTTTCTATAAAGAAATCAAATTCCGGAGAAACCCCCACTTAGATATGACTTGGTTGCTCACACATTGCAGTGCAATTAACTTGTAATAGGTCTTTGTAACTTATAGATTTTTGTAGTTTTTTTTTTGGAAATTACCTTTGACTTACCGGGGTTTCTTCAGTCAGCTTGGCCGCCCCAGGATTTTTTTCCCCTATTTAGAATAATAATTTCTTTGGCCCTTGACATTTATTTCCAGACTGAAATGGCGAAAACAATACATTCTTGAAAATGAATTTCTTATAAATCAAGGAAGTATTAGCGGAGAAATAAACAATTTTTTCATAGTACAGGTTAGCATTGTAAACCTTTGTTAGATCATCGCGTCTCCCTCACTGACTATCATATTTTAAGCTGAAACGCAAACATCGATTCTCCATTAAGGGTGTCCAGTAGCTATAGGGCTGCTGGGAAAGATTAAAGCATCTTGGCATTTTTAGAGTTACTATACATGAAAGGAAATTTAACATTTACTGTCTTTATACAAAAAAACCCCGTCCTTTCCCATGTTTTTAGCAGGGGCAGAACAAAACCCATACCGTACTCCGCAGTAAAAATCTGTGGACATACCCTAAGATCCATGGATGTAACTGTAGCCATAGTGACAGCTATGGTGTCCAGACGTTGAGGGGGTTGAATTCGGGAATCGCTTGTTGGGAAGAATCTGGGCATACTTGTAGAAATTACATCTTCCTTTAGGGCAAACTGGTTCTTGCCTTATGGGTTCCAAAGCGTGCATCAGTATGGGAAACCAAGCTTAATAAACTCCTTTGGCCATGTTCACACGGCTTACTTCGACGCGGATTGGAGCAGTACTGCGCGCCGGATTTGCGCTGCAGTACGGCGCCAACCATCGCAGTAATTACGGTAATCCACATTTTCTCTAAAGAACGTGTTTCCTCGCTCCCCCCCCTCGCAAATCCGCCGGGCAGGGAAAAGCATTTTCACATTATCCGGAGCAATACGCCCGTGGTAATAAAAGTCAGGTGGGCGGGGGGTTTTCTTTGTAACACTACCCAGAATCCATTGCTGTTTTTTTTTTTTCCCTCTATCTTGTTTTTATGCACCATATGTTCTAGGGGCATAAAAATGGGGAACCCTTTTTTGGAAGGATCGGTTTTGTACTTGTAGATTATTACAAAACAGCACAATGCCTCACCACAGGTATTGGCGTATACATAAAAAGCCCTGGACTCATGGAACAGGGATTTTATTTTTATGAGTAGGGGTTAAAAGTCATCTAAGTAATTAAAAGTAATCTAATCTTAAAAGTAATCTAGAAATGAATCAGGTCTCCCTGGAGCTGTCTTTTCTCAAGACTAAATAAGTTTAAGTATATAAACGGATCCTCCAAAAAGTTTTTGGGAAAACTATGTCATGAAAGACCCCTTCAAATAAAACGCTCCCTCCTTGTGGAGAAAAAAAGGATTCAATCTCCAGAAGAGAAAAACCTTTTTCAACCAAAGGACTGGAATCTTGAAAATTGGTGCCTGGAACGGGGCACAGCAGGAACAGTTGAGGGGTTCAAGAAAAGCTTAGATAACTACCTAAAAGTAAATATTACTTATGTAGCCATATATAATATTTAAATCCAGTCTGATGGCAACGTTGGGATCAGAAATTACATCTTCCTTTAGATCAAACTGGTTCTTGCTTTATGGGTTCCAAAGTCTGCTTAAGTATGGGAAACCAAGCTGCTTAAACTCCTTACCTCCCTTCCTTCATCCACATATGTCTATCAAGATCAATGAAGGGTAGTGAAGGTATCGTTTTTTTTCAACCATAATACCTATGCACCTATTTTGTTCCTGCCTCATTACCGAAAAGCCCCCCCAATTTTAAAACCCTCAAATTTTTGGGAAACCCTTGGGAGGCAAAGTCAAAAGGTGCAGCTTTAAATCTGCCCTTTTTAACCATTTTCTAATACCGGACGTACCTATATGTCCAGGTGATGGTAAGGTTCTATGTAGTGGGATTACTCTGTAATCCTGCTATAGAAAAAGCTGGTGTCACTGCGAGAGTCAGCTGACCCCCGCCAGTAACGGCAGGGGTAAGAGCCTCCCCTTTTGCCATTTTACAAATCCCAAAAAAATAAAATACTTAAAAATGTAAACTTAAAGGGAATGTGTCATCAAAAAATAACTTATTGTTTAACTCACATTTTTATGTTAAACACATTATTTAGGAATTTTTTTTTTTCAATTTTCCATATCACTTTCAGTATTTTTTATTGATTCTTAAGTCCTGCAGTTTTCACTTTGGCCACTAGGCCTAATAATAGTCTGACACTTGCTGTTCTGTAGAGGGAGATATTCAGTGTCTGCTCATTATCAGTAAAAGCAGGGTCAAACTGAAAGGAGACCCCAGTGTGAATAGATAAGACAGGATCCACCAGTCACAAGAGGAGAAAGTCACAGCTCCCCCTCTCCCTTCCCTGCGCGGTGACTTCTTCCAAGGTCACAGAGCATGCCTAGAAAACTATCCTATAGAAGTCTATGGGACTGAATCAGTCTTAAGGCTCCTATGTGCATGAAGCTGCTGTAAAGCATCTCTCTGACAAGAATGTCTCCCCCACAATCTCATAGATGGCCAAATTGAGAAATCTACAATCAGGAAACAAAAACGGCGAAGATTAATAGAATATGGATCAGGGTCTTGGTTTTAATAAGTAAAAAAAAAATTGGCAACAGATTCCCTTTAATTGGAATCACCACATCTGTAAAAGTCAGATCTATTAAAATATAACCTCATTTATCCCGCACCATAGAAAAAAAATCCTAAAACTGTGTTGATTAGCTCAAATGTAGTAAATTCCCCCAGTTGATGCAAATTTGAGTTTAAAATTTAAAATGCATATTTTTTATTTATTTTTTAAATCATGCAATCCCCCCATGCATTCTTGAAACACAGCAAAAACCGCCTAGTAAGTGGCAGTAATAGCTCCTGCTTTGTGGTAGACATAACCCCACTGATAGAACGGAGATAAATTATATCGCTATTTTGTGCACAGTTTCTCTTTTCCAAACAATTTACTTGACCAGAAGTAGTTCTAGTGTTGTAACGTGTGCAAGGTTATTCCCTCTCCTTGCATGATCAAGCTGAATGGCTGTGTTGCTATGTGGAGCCTATTGTTCGTGTACGTTCCTGGCGAGGAGATGTCATGCCGGTCTTGCAGCCCCTTATTCCTTTTCCCCTAATTTTTTTGATGATTTAATGAGATGAGAGGGAAGCAACGGCATTTTGCTTTTATTTGGGTTAATTACTTTTTCCCCCCGGCTAACCCCGGCCCGGGAAAATTTTCCAATGTGACTTTAAATGGAAGTGTTTCCTTACGAAATATCAGAGGTGTGTTCAGGGAAAACATTTCTACCTCGATAACGTAGGAGCGCTTGAGTTAGGTTCTCGACCTGACATGGCTCTGTGCTCGGTCCCCCAGGCTGGGCCTCGGCGAACCTTTCATACCTCGGAATACATTTGATCTTTCATCCGATAAACGCTTTGTGAAGGGGGGCATGATCAGAGGAATCTGTCTCTGTCAACACTTGGGGGGACCCCAAAAAAGGCTGTTTTTTAGGCGTAGATAAAGCAAAGATCAAAAGATGGGTCAAAAAATCTAAAAATTTTGGTGAACGGCTGCTGATTTCTTGTGATTTTTTTTTTTTTTTTTCTTTATAAATTTCCTTAAAAGATGGACAGAAAAATCAGGAGATCTTTCTTCTTAAATCCATTGACTCTCTGCTACCAATTATATATTCCCTTAAACGTAGCCGAGACCTGAAATTTTTAAACCAAAAATTACCCCCAACCCTTGTTTCTTTATTCAGTGATATAAATTCCCCATCCAATAACAGTGAGAACGACTGATATATATATATTTTATCGCCTGCCTGAGGAGTTGGGGGACAGCAGGGGCAATTGGGGTTTCAAAAAAAAGGGTTTGAATATCAATATCATGAAAGACCCCCTTTTAAAAAAAAAGGGGGGTGCTCCCTTCCCTCTGGGGAAAAAAAAAATTTAATCCCCCAGAAAAAAAGAAAAACCCTTTTTTACCCTGAGGGACTGTGAATTAAAATAAATGTAAATAATTTCTGTTCATTTGATACGGGAAAAATTTTTCTAGAAAGACACTGGGTTCAATTAGTTTCTCGGGCAAAATCATTCCACCCGTGCCCTTACTCGCAGTTTCAAGGCCCTTCCCCCCCTTGGGGCCAGTTTAAAATCATTCATTTTTTAACATTGTATTTTTTTGACATATGTTATGTAAAGCACCCTGGAAAAATGGTTCTTTTAAAAAAAATAAACCCTTGCTTGAATGCAAAGGTTTTTAAATTATTTCTTTGGGGAAAAATCACCCCCACTTTGGGCCCCATACTCGCATTGGGATTGAAAGTAGATATATTCAGTCATTCGGCCCTTTGGATGGTTTTTTCCGCCATAGTCCTGAGATGGGGTATTAACTAGTCTTTGATATTGTGTACCATACAGCAAGAGTCTCCAACTCTAGTCCTCAAGGCCCACCAACAGGTCATGTTTTCTGGCTTTCCTTAGCATTGCCAGTGCATTCTGTGGGATATCCTGAAAAAATGACCCTTGGTGGGTTTGAGGGGCTGGTTGGAGCTTTTTGTATGGTACACAATATCAAAGACTAGTTAATACCCAATCTCAGGAACATGACGGAAAACACCTCAAAGTAGAATGACTGATAGAATATTATTCTCCATATAAAAGACTTTCTGGGTATAGGGCACGTGGAGTGGTTTTCCTGAGAAAAATAAATTTTAAATCTAGTCTTCTAGCAATGTTTCCGTATTTAATTATTATTTCTTTTAAAGCGCCATTGATTGCAAGGGCGTACATTCAAAAGGGGGTTTCATACAAACATAGTCAAACAAGTCAAAGATAACAATGAAGACTTAAACGGCCAGGGGAGTGGGGCCCTGCCGCGAGGGCAAAAAATCACTTGGGGGAGGAAAGAGACAGAAGGTGAGGGGCGGACATGTTTGTGGGGAAGCACAGTGGCTGCAGGATTGTTGGTTATAGGCTCCTGAAGAGATGGATTTTCAGGTTGCTTTTGAACCTGGTGAAGGTGGAGGAGCAGAAATGAAGCGGAAATTATGTAAAATATTAAAGACTAGTCAATGACATATCCCAAAGCAGTAATTATGATAAAAAAAATGTACACAACTGCAATATATGTATGCACTGCTGAGTAGAAGGCACAGTGGAGTGAGTTTGGCTCATACCTGGTATACCTCCACAGTTAACTTAAAATTGTTTCAGGGAGGCAAATATTTGGTGTGATGCACAATATTAAAGATAAGTAAATACCCCATCCCAAGACTGTAATAGAAAATGCACCCGGGACAACACTGCTATATTAGTGACATTCCTATAAAATAAATCTTGGAAAAAAAATAATGTTGTGTTCTTGTTTTCCCGTTCCACCTACATGTGGATGTGCAGCCAGGCATCAGAATTCTCCATGTGGGGGAGGCCATTTGCTTTATTTGCCTCGGCCGCTGAGACATCTTGTCCTGGTCTTGCATAGCCATATAGATATAGCGGAGTTCAGCTTGACAGTGATATTATGGCTCTTCCTCTTATCTATTCATATCCTTGGGAAAAAAAAGCCATTGAAAAGCAGTGAAACAGTTGAGATCACTTTCTTTGCTTTGATATCCGTCACAGCAAAGTTTTTAGTTTTGCTAAATCTGTACATTAATTTTTTTTATTTCATATTTATTTTCATTATATTTTTCTGTTCTGCATTACTACATGGAGATTATCAGTAGTTTCCCCTTCCCAGATCAGCAGAGCGACACAATAGACAGTATCCTACCGGAGCGTGACCTCGTCTTCTCTCACCGGTTATCTCTGCTCTGCCCTGTGACTGCATCCACATGGGTCCGTTTCCGTTTTTTCTGATGCAGAACCCTAATCCTGGACCTACCAGTGATAGCGAATTTCACGGTCAGCTGCAGAATTAGATGTTTAGCTACAATAGATTAGATGACCACTAGATATCTGCACCGAAAGCAATTGGTTTCGTCTCATAATGTATCTTTATAAATAGTGTGTGTATTGGGATGTTCACCAACAGATGCACTTGGTTAAATTTGACCACAATATCACAGCTTTTTATATCTTCAAAAAAAGTTCATATATATATATATATTTATTATTATTATATATATTATATATATTAATATATAATTACATATGTTTACTATTTTAACACACTGCTTTAGCAAAGCTAAACTTTCCAAGTGACGCATCATATCCTCACAGCGCGGAATGTTTTCTCAACTTTTTTGACAATATAAAAAGCTGTGATATTGTGGTTAAATGTAACCATGTAAATCTGGTACAATATGTGAACATCCTAATACACCCTAGCCCAGGACAATGACTGTAAGGGTTTGTGGCTTTGGAAACCGTCTGAAAAACCGGCCGCAAACTTGTACACGGGCTTCTATGGAAAATCCGCGCAGCAGTCCCCACTGCACGGGTTTTCCACCCGGTGGTTTTTCAAACAGCCGGCCACCCGAAAAATACTGTAGATTTTCAGTTTTCGGATGGTTTATGAACAACTGAACGTGAAGGGGGAGGGCTTTTCTCTGCTCATCGTGGAGAAAAGTCGTCCCCCTGCGGCCTTGGAGATGGCACTAAAACAGGACCAATACCGGTCGGATAAACTGACCGGTATTTGTCCATTGCCGTGGGGATGAGCCCTAAGTATATGTTATACAATACATGGAAACCTCTAAAGAAGCATTTATGCTATCTATCATATATAAAAAAAACTGAGATTCTTAGTTCACACGTTTTGATCAAAAAATGTTTAAGCCACCCCCGGCTTACAACGAGATCTCAAGGCGGGTGGTCCTACGCTATCTTGACCTCTCAATAAAGCCAAATTCAGGCCTCTCATTGGGTCAACCGACCTCCATTATCCAGAGAAAAAAATAAAAAAACACCAACCTTGCAAGCTGCACTTATATAACAGCCTGTGAAAGTGGGCGGGGTGCAGGAAACCGACCGGTATTTGTCCTTTGCCGTGGGGATGAGCCCTAAGTATATGTTCACACGGCGTGTTCTGTCCGTGTGAACATATGTTACTAGATGCGTGTTTGGTCCATTTAGACCAGTGTTTCTCAACTCCAGTCCTCACGCCGCACCCAGGTCATGTTTTCAGGATCTCCCACAGAATGCACTGACAATAATGAGATCACCTGTGCGGAGGACATCCTGAAAACTTGACCTGTTGGTGGGTCTTGGGGACTGGAGTTGAGAAAAACTGATCTAAACCATCAATATGCTATGTGATTGACATTGCTTGCTGTATAAAACATGCATCGGCGTTCACACGAGTGATTGCTGATGAGGGTCTCGTTGCGTCTTTCGGATCCGTTCTAAGAATTTACATGTTAATTCTTGATCCGAAAGACGCAGCAGGTGCCCTATTTCAAACAAAAGGGTGCAATTCTGCTGTAGTCAAAATGCATCCAAAGGTGCACCTGCATGTTGGATGCATTTTGGATCCGATTGATGCTGCGTTTTTGGATGCGATTTATGGATCCAAAATCAAATCCAGAAACAGTGTGAACATGCCCGAATAGAAAACGCATTCACTTACATGCATCGTTCTTGTCCACTACACTGCTCAATGCAGGGCACAGTGGAGTGAATTTGGATGAGAAAGCTTCCTTCTCTCCCCCACTTGGTACTGTCTACATTATGCTGTACTTTCCTGTAGCACGCTAAATATGGGCACTGACTATTTGTGGGTCAGTGGGTATCGTGGCATTGATCTACCTAAACCCCCTGGTGAGTGCAGCATCCGTGTCCTCTACAGTATAAATAGATGTCAAGCCTCCCTCTCTTGGCCCATGTATATGAATGCTTTAGAGTCTCATGTGGTCATCCAACTACATGGTGGCAGAATAATGGCTAGACTCCAGCACAGGACAAGGGTTGTGTGAAAAAAAAAAAAAAAAAATCTATATTTATATATCAACTTGAAGTAAAAAGTGGCCCGGTACGTGCATACAAGAGTTGTGCCTCTATATTATAAGCACAACTCATTCAGGTGAGCACACCTTGATACACTGCTGTGTTCTACCGGTTTTTATTTGTTTCACGATTGTGCGCCCCCCCTCTGTGTATGTATATATGTACACATACATACATACACATATATATACACACACACACACAGTGTGTATACGTGTGTGTGTGTGTGTGTGTAATTCAATTAGATCTCTGTGAATTTGCTTTTAATGACCCAAGCCTAACACATACTGAAACAGATTATAAGGGAGCGGGGGTGCTGTGAGTTCGTCATAATTTCAACTATTTGAATTAAGTTTATCGTAATTCTGAAAGCCTGTGTTAATAGAAGGTAAAATTATGGAAACTCCTAGAACAAGTCCACTTACGAAACAAAAATGTCATGAATTATTTATAAGTTTGGCAGGAAAAAGTATTAAAATAAAAACCCAGTGAAAAATACATCGTCATAAATATTTGAAGCAAATGGTTGTAAATAAAAAAGAATGACAAAGTGTTTTGCTCTCTGTACCACGTTGGCAGGTTTTCAACTCCACTAAATTTATCAAACTTCTTTTTACATATTTTATATGAATAGAACCTGTAGCTTTTGTTTATAGTAAAAGGTCATGGCCTTTAACCCCTTCCAGATGAAGCCTTTTTTTTTTTTTTTCCTCCCCGTCTTCCCAGACCCATAACTTTTTTTTATTTTCCTCCTACATAGACATATAAGGGCTTTTATTTTGCGGGACAAAATGTACTTTCTAAGGCTATGTTCACCCAATGTACAGTACATCATGTTTATTGGGAGTTGGCTTAATATGCATGTACTCCCACAGCGGCCCCATTGACATTCATTACTCGCGGCGCGTATTCGCTGCAAATAATTGACATGTCACTTATCTCCCCGCGTGTACAATACGATCGTATTGTATGAGCGGGGAGAGGAGACGTAATCCATAGTTCTCTATGAGAACTATGAATTACCATTATTTTGGTGCGCATCTCGCCTGTATTAGAGTTTAAATGTGCGCCGAAATAACTCCGTGTGAATATACCCTAATGGTGTCATTCACTGCACCATAGAATATACTAGGAAACCACAAAAAATTCTTAGTGGGGCTAAATTGAAAAAAGTGCTTGTGCCACATTTGCGGGAGTTTAGCTTTTGCGGCGTCCAATCTTCAGTAAAAATGTGTAGTGAGATCACGCGATCATTCGTAGTCATACGTCCAGCGTCAGTAAGGGGTTAAGTATAAAACCAAATTTGTGTTAAAGGGTTATTTCCATATTTCCATCTTAAGCGTTGATGGTTTTCTAACTGCGTATGTGATCAATGTGTGATAGGTACAGGTCCCACCTCTGTTACCTTGACTGGTCTCAAGAACCTGCCCAAAATTCTTTCCGATTTGAACGGAGAGTTGGTCTGCCATTGAAATCTATGTGAGTTCTGCCAGCAGCCAAGTACTTGGAACTCCCACTTAAATCAATAGGAGAGTCCCAACCAACTTTACAGTCAAAGCAGAGAGGATTCGGGGCAAGTTCTTGAGAAAAGGTCAAGTTCCCACCTCTAGGACCTTGACCTATCACATACTGGTTTATGTTACTACTGGATAACAGCACTATACACATGGACCCTCTGTCACTCCACCACAGGGATTACAAGACTCTATGACCTGCCTCTGTCAATAGATCCCTATTCATTCAGGAGTCAAGAAATTTTTGTTAATTTTTTTTTTTCTTCCCCGCCTTCCAAGTGCATTATATATTTTTATTGTTCCATCTACATTGCTATATGAAGACGTCTTTTTTGATGGACAAGTTGTCATTTTTAATGGCACAGTTTACTATGCTATATACCGTGGACAAAGACATTCTGTGTGGGTTGGAATGGGGTAACAATGGAATGGAACCGTTTTTGGGTGGTATCTTTTTTTTTTTTTTGGGGGGGGGGGTTATATGTTGCGTTCAACCTGGGGAATAAAGAATTTTAAGGGTATGGTCAGACGGCTTTTTTTGGTGCGGGTTTGTACGGACGTTTCGCCGCATATTGAGTTTTATACGCAGCGAAATTCCCGTGCTTTGGAATTACGTGCTGATCAGCGCATGCTTCCAAAACACCTGGCGCATTGCAGCGCGTACTGTACGTGCCACAATAAGCCATTTGAACATACCCATATAGTTAGAATGAATCCGACTTTTATTGGTCTATACCAATTACGTTTATCCTTTTTTATTCTTGTTTGTTTTTGTTTTTTTTACCTATTTGTTGAAATGGTTAAAGGGGATAAGCTTAAAAAATTTTATGGCTGTATCAGCTCTATAACACAAAGGTGAAAGGGGTTTGTAAGATTTTTAAAAAGCTCCCTACCTCCATCTAATATGTTAACATAGAAATTTAACCCATACTTAACTCTCAAATCGCCATCACTCCAGAGCTCCAAAATTCCTTCCATTCGGTTCTCTCACTGATGACATCACGTTCATGGATCACATGATACTGCAGCCAATCACGGACCTCTGAGGTCACATGCTTTCCATGCATATTGGTTGCAGCATCATGTGATCCATGAGCGTGACATCATCAGGGAGGGGAGGAGGGAGCGGTGGTGATGGGAGAGGAAAGTATGGGTAAGTTTTCTTTTTAAAGGGGTTGTCTCACTACAAGGATCGCTGCATTTTATGTTGAAGATCTTGCAAAAACAAGTCACTTTGCAATATGTGTCCATTAACAGTGTCCTGCCTATTCCTAGATATCCCCTCTTGTATGGGCTGCATCAGCTCCTCAGGTTGCATAGTAGGCCGTGTGATTCTCTGATATGCTGTCAGCATGGTTGCTAAGCTCAGACCTTTTTTCTCTCCTGATAGACTGCCAGCACTGGTTGTATAGCTAAAAGACCTGTTCAATTTCTCTCTGATAGGCTCCCAAAGCACGGGTTTTGCTATAGCTACAGACCTGTTTGATCTCCCCTGATAGGCTTCAGCACGGGTTTGCTATAGCTACAGACTGTTGATCTCTCCTGATAGGCTGCAGAAACTGGTTGTTTAGCTACGACCTGTTGGCTCTTTCCTGATAGGCTGCCAGCACTGGTCACTATAGCTACAGACCTGTTGGCTCTTTCCTGATAGGTTGCCAGCACTGGTTGCTCTCGCTACAGACCTGGCTTCTACTGCAGCCTAGTACAAGCCAGTAAACACGAACCTGAACTGAAAATGAAACCAAGAAAACAGGACGAATCAATGTTGTGAGACAAACCCAACAATCACAGTGGGAGGTGCTGGGGGGATTTGAAAATACTTGGAAAACCTCTGTACAGTACTCTTTCAGGTAACATATCTGCTGATAATGGGCTACTTTATATACCCATATATTAAATTAATCTTTGTGGTGTTGCTTCTACAACTAGTGCCATGTTATATACCATGAGATTGTTGTCCTTTTATTTCTTACTTGAATATATCTATACACTTTAGACAGTTTTGCCTTTCTTGTCTGTCTTCTTAATTGACTGGCATTGAATTCCCGAGCTTGGCATGATGTTGCAGTTTATTTATGGCCGATATAAGACCGTGCACATTTATATTCAAACGCCATCAGTTTTTTTTTCCCAGAAATATGACTTTGATGCACTAACCGTGCAGGCATTTTCCCAGGCTTTTGTTTTTGTGATCGGTGATGAATGTCTCGCGGAGAACAGTGCAGGAGCATCCAGTTATTGTCAGCAGTCAATGGTCTTAATTAAAGTAACCTTCGTACAGTTGGAATTATAAACCAAAGAGAAGTGTGCCCTCCTATATCAAGTCGTGCCATAAACCTCCCGGCTTCTTCTGGAAGTCAACAAAGAGGTCATCATAGGAGGATCAGATGCTACCGTTGTATCTGGATCCTTAGGAACTCCAAAAAGTTTGTCCCTTGACTCATTGTAGCTGTCAAAAAAACAAAATCTAGTTAGCACATCGGTTTTGAAGAATTAACGTATAGGTGCACACTGTTGTGGCAGTCAAAAGCTATGCAAACACAATACAATATAAGTAGTGTTGAGCGATTTTTATCGACAAAGTTGAAATCGGCAAGGTTTTTATGGTGACCGAAATTTCCAGATCATGCGATAATTAAGGTTTAAAATCTGTTGCATATCTATTAAGATCGCGCCTTTTTTCGGCGCTTCCTGTAATTTTGGCGGCACAGCAAATGAGATTACAGAATTAGAGCTAGGGGTGAGATGTGTGTGTGCGACGTCTATGACTGGGATGTGTATGGTTGCGATTGGCTAGAAAAATCACATGACCTCGTTTTACATAGAACAGCGTTTCCTGTTTCAGCCTCAGGTCTCTCAGCGTCTCATAGGGAAAGGACCTGCGCTCTGCCTGTGGCCACACAGCTCAGCGACATTAGTCTATTTCTTCACAGAGAAACCTCTACTATTAGCTGTGATCCTTACAATTTAGTTAGATTAGGGATTTGAAGATTTTATGTAGTTAGCTAGAGAATTTTAAAGGTGCATCTACCGCTGTAAATTCTAGGGGGCGGTGGGAGGGGGCGGGGGGGGGGGGGGGCCCAGCGGGGCGAACACAGCACAAGCTCCACATCTTAAAGAACATTGGATAAAGTTCACCAAGACTTAGTGTGTAGACATTGTAGTGGAATATCTTTATTATTAACAGTTTGCTATTGAAGTATTTCCTGGATATTGGGCAGTCTGAACTTATATTGGATAAACATCATTTCTAGTAACTGCAGGTCTCTTTGTTAGCTGCAAAAACTCCACTTTTAATATCAGTATACATTTCAGATAGGTGTTCATTTTCAATTTTACCCATTACACCTGTGACTGTTGATATATTCCACCTTGCAGTTAAATTACAAACCAGCAATCTTGTAGTCAGCACAGGTTGTTTGTTGCCAAAAAATACCGTGTATCGTACGAAAACATCACAGTTACGTGTTGTTTTTTGACTTTTGCGCACCCTGCACTGTTCATTGACGCAGCAGCATTCTACGTAAATCTTAAAACAGCAATTCTATATTCACCACAGGTGTGAATTGAAAGGTACAAAAAATACCGTTTATTTTTCAAAACCCTTCCAGTTACGTGTGTTTTTGACTTTTGCGCACCCAGCATTGTACATTGATGCAGCATCCACGTAAATCTTAAAACAGCAATTCTATATTCACCACAGGTGAATTGAAAGGTTCTGTGACTTTTATAACCTAAGTGTGTTGCCTAAGATGTAGCACGTATCCATTTGACTGTTGTGGATGTTAATTCCAGCTTCTCCAGCCTTGTTTGGGTGTAATAATGAAGGTGTTGTTGCTCTCCCATAGACTTTAATGGTCATCGCTCATAATCGATGCTCACTATCGAAAAACCTTATCGATAGCGGCCGACTATCGATCGATCTCAATAGCCAACGCAATCGCTCAACACTAAATATAAGTAGCACTCTATAAATCATAGAAACAACAAAAAACCCTCTTCCTAAAATATGACTTTTATTAATCCCAATTAAAAGCCAAAACTAACTTAAACACCTCATATCTTAAACAAGCATATCGCCAACCATGCAGGTAAATCTATAAAGGGATACAGATAGATCTATAAAGGGAAAAAGATGCAAAAACAATGCAAACAAATAAAGCAAACAATGTCCCTTATGAATCCTTCAACAAAGGTGGGAAAATCACCCCGATAAGGGCGATCCCACCTATAGTAGGCTAACCCTATTAAGCCCTAAACCCTAAATTTACAATCCAAAAGTAACCTGCATGGGTTTCAAAAATGAAAATCAGGCTAACAACCTCAATAATATATCTTAATAGACCAACTCACTACCATAGACGTTCCTGGTAGAGAAAGCAGCATGCACTTTAAACAAGCATGTAGGATAATTATGCTTATAACCATATCAAAAATAGCCAACAAGATTGCATGCTGCCCTTAGTCTACGTAGTCGGTCCCATCCGTTACCCGACGCGTTTCCCCCTGTGTTTCAGGGTTCATCAGGGGTCTATTCCATTCCAATCACTGGGTAGTAGCCAGACTTGTGTCCACAGATACTGCCACAGATCCCCCCCCCCCCCCAAATGTTAATGACCTATAAAAGACACTATATACAATAAAAAGGTCAAAGAGGACATACATTTTTGGAAAATCATTTCTGTTACTATGGAATATATGAAAAAAATGTGAGGTTCTTAGTGCACGTTTTTGATCAAAACTGTAAATGCCCACCTAACACAGCAAGGTGACCCCAGTTCAGGTGGGAACCTACACGCCATGCTACCTCTCTAGGTGTCTGTTCCGACCTCCACATTATGTAGTCCATAGTAGCAGAAATGCTCTTCCAAAAAATTTCTATGACCTCTTTGACCGTTTTTAGTGTCTATAGAGTGCTACTGATATTGTATTGTTTTTGCATGACTCATCATAGCTGGGATGCCTTGTTCCTTTGAAACTCAAGAGATTCATGTTTACATAAGTGTAAAAACTGCATGGATTAACACGTTTAGACCTTGGTCACATGGGGCAGTTCTGTCTTCATTTAGAAAGAAATAGGATATTAAAGAATAGGTGTTTTCTTGACAAGGTTCTTTGTAGGATTCCGATGTAGGACAATCATTATCTTCAAGACTGAGGTTGACTGAAGAAGGCCAAATCTTCCCCAGTGTTGTCCAAACAGTGTACAGCATGATGTGAAAAGATCAATCTTTATAAGAACAAAAATACTAAAAGGGGTTGTCTCACTAATGACCTTGAGGGCATATTACGAAACAAGAAACAGCCGTGTAAGAACATGGGAGAGTCCCGACCACTTCTCCATTTAAAATGGGGCTAGATTAGGAGATAGGTCCCAGTCCCACCTCTAGAAACCACACCTATCGGACACTGATGTCCTAGCAGTATGTCATCAGTGTCTGTAATGAGGCAATCCCTTTAATGCTAATAGTTTGGCAGAATTCTATATATAAAAATATCAATATTTTTGAAGCATCTCCGATTTAGAAAACTTCTCTATTATGCTATTAATGTGTTATTTTGGGCGTCATTCTGTAGGGAGACCATGGAAATGGTTCAACATCAATCAGTGCCTATGGGTGGGGTAAGGAGTAGTTTCACTTTCTGCTCGGAAATCTTGCTCTAAAAATAACTCATACTTTTATATATCTCAAAAGATCTTTATAACAATGAGGTCAGCTACTCCCCCTATATATCACAGAGCTCAGCTCCTCTCCTCTATCATATAACCCTATATATCACAAAGCTCAGCTCCTCTCCTCTATCATATAACCCTATATATCACAGAGCTCAGCTTCTCTCCTTCTATCATATAACCCTATATATCACAAAGCTCAGCTCCTCTCCTCTATCATATAACCCTATATATCACAGAGCTCAGCTCCTTTCATCTATCATATAACCCTATATATCACAGAGCTCAGGCTCCTCTCCTCTATCATATAACCCTGTATATCACAGAGCTCAGCCTCTCTCCCTCTATCATATAACCCTATATATCACAGAGCTCAGCTCCTCTCCTCTATCATATAACCCTATATATCACAGAGCACAGCTTCTCTCCTCTAAAACTATATATCACAGAGCTCAGCTTCTCTCCTCTATCATATAACCCTATATATCACAGAGCTCAGCTCCTCTTCTCTATCATATAACCCTATATATCACAGAGCTCATTTTCTCTCCCTCTATCATATAACCCTATATATCGCTCAGCTTCTCTCCTTTCTTCTGTCATGTCCTGCTTTGATAGGACAGCATAAACCTCAGGTTCCCTTTAATTTTTTAATATATTTACTATTATTACAGACATTTAAATGGAAAATAATGCTTTAGTTTGGAACAGTAAATGAAAAAAAAAATTGTAACCAATAAAAAAAAATTCCAAACCTAGTTTTTCATGCAAAATCAGAAACCACTTCTTAATGTAGATTGATACTTCCATTAGTGCGGAGATAACAGGTGGCTGTTGATTATGCGGGTGCTAATCTTGCATTTCGAGAGGGCTTGCAGCAATAGTCATGTCTTCCTGTACTGGCATTTGGGGAATGTTGTTGGAAATCGAATTGGCCTAGTTTTTGTTTTTGTAAATGTATGCAGAGAAGAACCTGAAAATTTTCAATTTAACCCCCTTAAAGACCACCCGCCCACTTTGGACGTCTGGCGGTGCAGGTCGTTCTTCGGCAGCGACGTCTTTTGACTTTGCTACAGACAGCGGGGATTGTGGTGCCTGACGCTGTTCCCAGCGCAGCTCCTGCAAGCACCGGGGGAAACCTCCACTCCCTAGAGCGTAACCGTTACCGCAGAGTAATGAAAGGGCTTTCCCTGCTCTGTCGGGTGATCAGGACTCTGGTGACCCAACAAAGCCCGGAGAACAGCTGCAGAGTATCCCCAGGGCTGTCTGTGTAAGAAGCCAGTGATCAGGGCACACTGTGTGCTGCACTGACTGCTGCCTGTGTCAAATTAACACAGATTATAATGAATTAGCATGTATGAATATGCTAATACATTAATTTACTAAGTGTAAAAAAAAAAATGTAACACAGTTCTCCCTTCATGGGATATAAAGAAAAAAAAAAAATAAAAAAATAACTGTAAAAAAATAAAATTAAAATGAATATTTAATAAAATAATTGTGCATACATTACACACACAAAAAAACTACACATTTTAGGTATATAAAAAACTGTAATAACCTGTATAATTAATCTAACCAGTCAATAAAGGGGCTGTCTCACTACAGGGATAGCTGCTTTTTATGTTAAATACCTTGCAAAAACAAGTCACTGTAATATATGTCCATTAACAGTGTCCTACCTATTCCTAGATATCCCCTCTTGTATGGGCTGCAGGTCGCTATAGCTACAGACCTGTTCAATCTCTCCTGATAGGCTGCCAACACTGGTCACTATAGCTACAGACTTTTTTTGATCTCTCCTGATAGGCTGCCAGCACTGGTTGCTATAGCTACAGACCTGTTTGATCTCTCCTGATAGGCTGCCAGCACAGGTTGCTATAGCTACAGACCTGTTCAATCTCTCCTGATAGGCTGCCAGCACTGCTTGCTATAGCTACAGACCTGTTTGATCTCTCCTGATAGGCTGCCAGCACTGGTTGCTATAGCTACAGACCTGGCTTCTACTGCAGCCTAGTGAAAGCCAGTAAACACACCCCTGAATTCAAGATTCAATATGAAAACAAGAAAACATGTAGAATCAATGTTGTGAGACAACCCATTTAAGTGTGATATGTGAATGGTGTTAAAAAAAAAAAAAAAATAGAAAATTTAAATTTATAAGTGAAATTAAACTATTCCTTCAAAAGGTGCAACTTGTCTGGAATGAAACAAGGCCTCATAAACTGTCATTGAAAAAAATATGCTGGTAATTGACTACTTTTCAGGTGTTTGGCTTAAAGGGATTGTCTCACTACAGGGATTGCTGCTTTTTATGTTAAAGATCTTGCAAAAACAAGTCACTTTGCAATATGTGGCCATTAACAGTGTACTACCTATTCCTAGATATCCCTTCTTGTATGGGCTGCAGGTCGCTATAGCTACAGACCTGTTCCATCTCTCCTGATAGGCTGCCAGCACTGGTTGCTATAGCTACAGACTTGTTAGCTCTTTCCTGATAGGCTGCCAGCACTGGTTGCTATAGCTACAGACCTGTTCGATCTCTCCTGATAGGCTGTCAGCACTGGTCGCTATAGCTACAGACTTTTTTTGATCTCTCCTGATAGGCTACCAGCACTGGTTGCTATAGCTACAGACCTGTTCGATCTCTCCTGATAGGCTTTCAGCACTGGTCGCTATAGCTACAGACTTTTTTTGATCTCTCCTGATAGGCTGCCAGCACTGGTTCCTATAGCTTCAGACCTGTTCAATCTCTCATGATAGGCTGTCAGCACTGGTCGCTATAGCTACAGACCTCTTTGATCTCCCCTGATAGGCTGCCAGCACTGATCGCTATAGCTACAGACCTGTTTGATCTTTCCTGATAGGTTGTCAGCACTGGTCGCTATAGCTACAGACCTATTCAATCTATCCTGATATGCTGCCAGCACTGGTTGCTATAGCTACAGACCTGTTTGATCTCTCCTGATAGGCTACCAGCACTGGTCGTTATAGCTATAGACCCGTTGGATGTCTCCTGATAGGCTGCCTGCACTGGTTGCTATAGCTACAGACCTGTTCTATCTCTCCTGATAGGCTGCCTGCACTGGTTGCTATAGCTACAGACCTTGCTTCTACTGCAGTCTAGTGGAAATCAGTAAAAGCCCCTGAAATCAAAGTGAAAGCAGGACTGAGGTACAATGCAACAATGTTTTTGCTCATTTTGCAAAAACAAAAAAGGGTCGCAGAGTAGGATCGGGCGTGCATTATAAAGGATTATTCACATTGCTATCACCATTACTCAAACTACATTTTTGCTAAATCTTAGATGAATTAAAAAAAAAAAAAATCTCCGAATGACACCTTGCATTGTGCACTGTTACAGTAAGTAAGGGTCTAGCATCCGCGCTCTGTTAGAATGGAAGTCACGATGCTTGTAATGTTTGTGTGAGACGTGAACAAATTTTCAAATGGACAAAACACAGCTCCAGTCAACAGCTCTGTACTTAGAATAACAGGGCCGTTTGGCATTGAGGATACAGAGTGGATTTGGCAGCACGTTTAACAGGCGATGGGTTTTGGTGAATGTGCTGTGATTACCCCAAAATTAAGACAAAAATAAAAAAAAGTTTATTTCCAACCAGCCAACCTAATGATCTTCCGTGATTGCTGTGACCGTTCACGAATGAGCCGGCACATGAGCATTCGCCTTGCTGGGTATTCTATGCCGCATTGTTTGGCAAAAGTCTTGCTGACCCCAATGACCCATTGTTACGACGACAGTGAAGAGGGTCCAGCGAGCATTTGGGACCTTTGGGATTCTCTATTGACAATTCATCTTATTCAATGGACCAGGGGGGGGCGACAATATTGAAAGGGAATGTGTCATCAAAAAAAATGACCCGTTTTTATGTTAAACACATTTTTTAGGATTTTTTTTTTCCATATCATTTCAATATTTTTTTTTAATAATTCTTAAGTCTTGCAGTTTTCACTTTGGCCATAGGCCTTGTTTGCACTGCTTAAAAGCCAGTCAGAGAGATGTTTACAGCCAGCTTCAGCTGCACATAGGAGACTTTAAGGATATGCATCGCTTTCATCAGTTCAGCTGGTTTTCTTGAGGCTTTTGATTCGTTCATTTCCTGAAATCCAGGGGCGTTTCTTCACACCCATCTGGGTGTTTCTTAATCTGAAGGGGATGAATTCTATCCTCCCACTTCACTGTTCGTGGTCGCTCCCAAGTCGTGGTGTTTGTTTGAGATCAGTGGGAGGGGATAGCACATCCCTGCTCTCCTCCCCCCTCTCTATTGAGTCCACATGTCACTGTGACGTTCGCCTCCTTTTGCAGTCTTATTTTGTAAGAGCTGCTTTTTTACATACCACAGGCCTGCATTCAGTCTAGACAGACACTTCTATGAACTCAGAGCAATGATCTATTCTTCACAGCTGGAGGTTTGTTACAGTTGAATCAGTCTTTACCAACTCATCCTGAGCAGCACAGATCTCCCTGCTATTGTTCCACGCAGGAGAATTTTAGGCACTGACAGACACAATTCTGCATGTTTTATGATTGTTCAGAAAGCAAGCTGCACAGTGTTACTGGCAGCATGCTGGCTGTGAGAGGGAAAATGCTACCGGCCCCATTATTCTGGTGGAGAGAGCGCAAGGAATGCATGCTGCTATGAATACGACCCGAGGGCCAGGACAAATGTTAATTAGTAGAGCGTCACCCAATTGACATGAAAGGAGGTGGAATCCGACTCCAGCAACTGGAGAACAGTGTTTACAGAAACAGAAGAGTAAGGATTCATGTGTGTGAAACAAGGGGGACAGCTCTGCAAATGACACCAATGCAAAGTTGATTGTTTTCATGTCCACTTATTTGGAAGGACCATTTTAAAAGTAATGATACAACCCCTTAGACTGGTCTTACTAGCTCCCATTGGACTTGTATAGGCCGATTTTTCTAGTCATGCTCTAGTGGACATGGGCTAGAAATCTACTGTGCAGGGGAGGTGAAAGTGCGTGAACTGTTGACTTTTCCTCTTTTTTATCCCTCTATTATATTACACTACAGACCATTGTGGTATAATCTCCACACACCTACAGGAGCTCTCATTATCAATGAGGAACATTACCCCTTTATATTACACTACAGGACCAGGGGTATAAGATCTCAACACCTACCATGGACATGCCTACTATATAAGGGACATTACCATTTTATTTACACTACAGACCATGGGGTATAATCTCCTCACACACTACATGGAGGCCTCTATATAATGAGGACACTTTACCCTCTTATTTATTACCTACAGACCATGGGGGTATAATCTCCACCACACCTACATGGAGCCTCTATATAATGAGGAAAACATTCCCCCTTAATATATTACAATAAAGACCATGGGTATTATCTCCACACACATACATGGAGCCTCTATTATACTTGGACATTACCCTCTTTAAATTAAACTATACTACAGACCAATGGGTTATAAATCTCCACACACCTACATGGACGAGCCTCTATATAATGGACATTAACCCTTATATATTACACTACAGACCATGGCGGTACTATAATCTCCACACACCTAATGGAGCTCTATATAATGGACATTACCACCTTAGATCACTTTACACTACAGACAATGGGGTATAATCGTCCACACACCTACAAATGGAGCCTTCTATTTTAATGAGGGGACATTACCCCTTACCTATATTAACACTACAGACCATGGGGGGTTTAAATCTCCTACACACCTACATGGAGCCTCTATATACATGAGGGACGATTACCCCTTATATATTACACTACAGACCATGGGGTTATAAATCTCCACCACACCTACTGGGGCCTCTATATAATGGACATTTCCCTTATATAGTAACACTACAGACCATCGGGGTTAATATCCACACACCTACATGGTAGCCTCTATATAATGGACATTACCTCCTTATATATTACAATACTGACCATGGGGTATAATCTCCACACCTACTTGAAGCCTCTATATAATGGACATTACCCCTTATTTATTCACACTACAGACCTTATGGGGTTAATAATCTCCACTCACCTAACATTGGGGCCTCTATATAATGGACATTAACCCTTTATATTACACTACAAGAACATGGGGTATAATCTCAACCACAACTCTACATGGAGCCCTCTATATATATGGTACATTATCCCCTTAATTATATTACACTACACTGATCCATGGGGCTTATAATTCTCCTACACACCTACATGAAGCCTCTATTATTAATTGGACATTACCCCTTATTATATTACACTATAAGATTATGGGGTATAATATCACACACTACATGGAGCCTCTATTGCAATGGACTCAATTACCCCTTATAGATTACACTACGACCATGGGGTTATAATCTCCACACACACCTACCATGGAGCCTTCTTTTTAATTGGACATTACCCCTTATATATTACTCAATTACAGACCATGGCGGTACTCAACTCACACAATCCTACTGTAGCCATCTATATGAGGAACATTACCCTTATATATTACACTACAGACCATGGGGTATACTCTCACACAACATACATGGAGCCTTATATAATGAGGATAAATTCCCCTTAAATTATTACACTACAGACCATGGGGTATATTCTCCACACACCTACATGGAGTGCCTCTTTATAATTGGACATTACCCTCTTATATATTTACATACAGCCCATGGGGTCTTAATTCCACACACCTACATGAGGACTATTATAATGAGGAACCATTAAACCCCTTATATTTACACTACAGACCATGGAGTATAAGTGTAGTGGAGAAAGTCTGAAGATAGTTTAAAATTTCTCCAACGATGTTCAGTTCACCTGGAACAAGCAAATCTCGGGCCTGTGCCAATGCTGCCGACATCTGGTGGTGTGTGAATTTAGTGATGATAATATCATATTCAGACCATTATAGAGGTGTTTCATTATATTGTCTGACAACCAGGACGGGAGACGGAGAAAAGTGGGGACAGGGTCATTCCTTCATGCAGGCGATTACCCGACACACTGCTCACCAGAGGGGGCGCTGCAGCTGCTCGCCCACCCGAAGATTACTCTGACTCATTGTAAAATGCCCGTGCAGAGTTAGCAGCTGCTCACACACAGTGCAGCTGCTCCTGGACGGTTCGTTACCCTCCTGCCTTGTATGAACAGCGCTCAGTGAGGTCTGTACATACACATCAGCATCGCAGTGTAAGAAATTCCCTGTATCATATATATATATTCATATAAATATCATAAATATGTATCTATACAAACATATACTGTATATATACAATCACCCTCTTACTGGGTTAGATTCGAAAGGTTAGGTGCAATAAAATGAGACACGAGTAAATGTATAAAAATGTATATTGTATAGCAAATGAAATTGATTTATGGTTATTATAAATTATATGGAGATATACAGGAACAAAAAGAAAGGAAACAAGAAGTGTTACATAAACTCTACACAACCAATTACCGTTACAAATTATACAAATTATATAACAAAATACAATGTTATATTACTCTCCAAGCCTTCACACACCAAGTTCATGTGCCATGCTCTCCATGTGGCTTCTGAAGAGTCCCATCAAAATGTGGGCCCTTCCTCCAAGCAACAGCTTACCCAAGTGTGCTGGTTTCTCCCCAGGGACAAAGAGCCAAGAGAGCCTGTCCAAAAGCATGCTCCTGTCTTTTATACACCAAGACCAAGACCATACCTGCCCCCATTACCCATAGGCCTCGGGACCTTTAGTGTTGCATCCCCCCATTCATCTGGCATCCAGGCAGAAGCAGATACCTATTGTATTACCTTAATTAACACATGAATGACATCAGGTACATTGCAAGACCAGTTTACTGAGGAACTGACTCACTGTCCATGTGTTGACTCATGCAAGAGCCTCCATCTTAGATTGTACAATTGAAATAACTTCTATATATCATATTGAAGTATAACATATCATATGTCTTCCAATATGTAAAAATCTGTATTTCTTACAGCAGGGGTCTGCTGCAAGGCTTTCATCACAGCCCCTTTGACACTGGATCTCCTAGGTTGGAAGCCTAAGCTTCCACTCCAGGCGATTCCGGAAGCTGTCTGCCGCCCCTGGACCTTGCCGCATGGAGAGGGGAGTACCTTTTTTTTTTTTTTTTTTTTTTAAATCTGTAGTTACAGGGGGCAATTCGGTAATATTTTTTACCTATGTACATTTTTTGTTGTTGCTGTAACTGGTTTCATTTAACCTTGTACATTATACAATTAATAACTCTGTGGCTTCTATTGATGTAGTGTTTAATACTATGTGCTGCGTATAATAAATTGGTAAATGTTAATTTGCTTTTTATGAGATTTGGATTAGTTTATGTTCTGCTGTTGCAGTCCAGATTTATCTAGAGAAAAATATCAACATTGAATATTTTCTAAACTTTCCTCTACACATATTACAACGGGAGGGGGGAGGAAATGTCAACATTGATTTAAGGAAAAACTTGGTAGATATTCCTGGCGCTGAGCACTTCATCATTTTATTAAGTGATAATTTTAAAGAGAGATACATTGCAGGCAGTGTTGGAAAATAGAACATCCTGCTGAATAACTTTTTTGAGGAGTGAACATAGCTCATTCCGAACAAAACGGATTCTATATATCATGGAAATTGTGGAGCAGAATAAGTGAATGCATTGTTGCTCGGAAAGGCTTCTACTAGTATTTCCTTGAGGTTAATAATTTATATATTGCATGACCAAAGCACCCAACAATTCAACTAGTGCATGCTTACATGCATGTAAAATATAAGGCTGGACTTCATTTATTTCCAGTTAGTGTGATTATATATATGTGTTTATAGCTTATATGCCATAAAAGTCTGATGGCATTATAGACTTGGATACACAACAGAATTTCCCTGAACTGCAATAGCCAACACTGCCCATGGTCCAAATTGGTGCAGTTTTTAAAATATACAGGCAGTCCTCGACTTACTGTTCCGACTTAAACCCGTCCCCTAGTTGCAAAAAGAGATTTATCGGGCATGCTGGCACTTGTAGTTCCGTGTTCCTCAGCAGATAATGGCTGTGGAATGACAAGTTCCAGCATGCCACAGCAGCACATGAGGTGAAATCTTCGAAACAGGATTACAGACAGCAAAATACATGTAAAACCTCTTCCCTGCACGATCCAAAGCTAAAGAAAAACCCTTTCGTGCTAGAGTTACAATTAATAATGTACCTGTTCCAACTTACATACAAATTGAACTTAAGAAAAAACCTCCTATCTTGTTCGGGGACTGCCTGTGTATAATAATCTACTGTCAATATGCCACATATATAGTGATGAGCGAACAGTAAATGTTCAAGTTGAACCTCAAATTTTGAGAAGTTCGGTTCGAAATTCGAGTCGAACTCCAAACCCCATTAAAGTCAATGGGAGAAGATGTTAATATATAATTTTTATACCTATACAGGTGAGGAGAAGCTGGAATTACCATCCATAACAGTGCACCAACACTAGGCGCATTACACGCCGGGAACGACACAATGTAATGCACCTACAAATGATACGCTGTGCGCCTCCATAACACATAGCATATCATTGGTAGTGTATGTAATTCGCCCATTGAGGCGCATTGTGCAGCGGAGGCGCATAACAAATCATTACTAGTTTATGTAATGTGCCTATCGCCTATGAACTAGAGAAGGGCAAATCGATTCTAACTAAGTGGAATTCGTTTAGAATTTCAGGAAAACTTCGGTTCTGAACGAAGTCGCACTTTGGGGTACTTCGGGTGAACGAAGTGTGCTTTTGATTGATAAAATGGCTGCGAGCACATGGCGCTACATGGGGAAAAGCACTCTGGGAGGAAGAAGGGCATAGCCTGCATGACATGTGCAGAGATGAAGCCAATCAGAGACCGGCGGGATTCTGTGACGTCACCGCACTATATAAGTCCGGGCGCGACGCCGGAAGCTCACACTCCTCTCACTGTACTCATCAGGGAAGGTGCTGCCGTGGCTGATAGCTCTCTTACTGAAGAACTGATTTTTATACAGCGATTTTGTGGGGTGTCTCAGCTTGTCTCAGAGACTGATTCTCTTAACGTTCTATTTCGGATTTTTTGGTGTATTGGATCTGAAGTCCAGTGTGCGTCCACTGCAGCTGCATATACATTTTAATGCTATCTGCTCACAGCACATTGATATCCAAGGTGATCTAAGCCAGTTCCTGTTGTATTCTTTTAAAAAGAAAACAGCTTTTTTTACAATACAAATACCACTTCTTTTTTTGGCTGCTAAATTTCTTTTGCGCAATTTACATCCAGGGGTTAATTAAGCGTTGTTTTTGTGCTGTGGTGACAAAAATAGACCGTCTTTTTCACCGCCAAAAAATAAAATTTACCTGTAGCATAATTCACAAGCGAAGGTTAATTACAATTTTTTCTCTTGTTGTGTACCCGTAGAAAAACACGCAATTGTAACACGCTACAAAGCTACTAGTTTCCGGCTGCTCAATTCTTTTTGCGCAATTTACATCCGGGGGTTTAAATTAAGCGTTGTTCTGCTGTTGTACTCAGTAAAAGAACTTTGTTTTTCACCTGCCATAAAAGAAATTCTGTAGCATAATTCATATTCGAAGGTTAATTAAGCCTGTTTGTGCTTTTATATTCAGAAAAATACACAGAGTTTTTAAACGGCACATACAAGTCAATTTTTTCCTGCCATTTTGTGGAGCGCATTTTATTATCCAAGGGTTACCCAAGTTGTTACTGGGTTCATTTGGAGTCAAATTACAGGGTGTGTATTTATCATATGCAGATATCTTCATCAAACAGTGTCTGTACATTATAGAAAAAACGTATGTCAGACAGAGAGGTGGCGACTCTTCACCTGCGAGTGGCAGAGGCACAAACATTCCAGGCCCATGTCGCAGCACAGCAAGGGGAGTCGCAGCAGGGGTCACTCGGTGAGGCCACAACTGCCGTGTCATTAGCGGCCGTGTGTTGTTCAGAACCCAAGGGTTTTGATTGGTTGACTAGGTATCCACTTCCTCCCAGATGACATTTTGACAACCCCAGCCAAGAGTCGGTGGGAACGTCCCGACCCAACCCTTGTTGGCAATTTGGCCTGGGGAGCGGGTCAGGGCCCTCACCTGTTCCTCAGCCCACCTCTGTCCCATTTGGTTTCCCTCAGCCAATGATCTACTATGTGGTCTGGGCTCAGCGCCAACTATATAGCGAGGATGAACAATTTAAGGAGGGCAGTCAGCAGCTACTTGGCAGCGAAGAAAATGGGGCCCAAAATCCCCCGCTTCTTGCAGTAGGCGGCAAAGTATAGATGTTGAAAGTGGGATGGGTGGTCATTTTGGGGTGGAGGGCCCCACCCTCTGCATACCAAGACCGGTGATGAGGACAGCAGTGCGATGAAACACAAATTGATGATGATGTAGCCAACCGCACTTGGGAGCCGGGTGAGGCAAGGGCTTAATCATCGTCAGGAGAAGAGGGCGTCAGCTTGCGCGTTAGGCCCGGCAGCGCAGCCAGCAAGTGGGTCGGGTGGCCGTGAGTCGCAGGATAGCAGCAGTGTGAGGTGGGAAACCAAGCGGCCACGGGGTTTAAAAAAAACCGCTTCGCAGGGTCCAACAAAGTAGCGACACGGGGCTCAGCGACAAGGCAGCGGCGGCAGTAGTCACTCAGTGCGGAGCGTTGGCGGGTAAAATCCGTACTCGGCGGTGTGGCAGTTCTTTGCTAAGACACCAGAGGAGCCGAATATGGGTATATATAGAATCTGTAAGCAGAAAGCGTGGCCAGGGAGCTAACGTTGGCACCACGGCCCTGCATCAACACATGCAGCGTCACCATCCGGTGGTCTGGGAGAAACGTGGATCAGATGTGGTGGCCCTTCCTGCCGCCGCGCAACAGCAGCAGCAGCAGCGCCCAGTGGTATGCATGCCATTGCAAGCCAGTCAAGGCTCCACACCTCTGCAGAAGGGAGCGTTTCTTTTTTGACATCATTCCGGTCCAGATGCTCCTGCTCCTCGTACTCATTTTGCCAGCAGTCGTTTCAGCGAGGCGATTGCAGAGAGGAAAACAGTATGCGTCCAACCATCCTAAGGTGCAGCAGCTGACCGTTACTCCTGTCCAAGATGTTGGTACCGCGTCCCCCCCTTTCCAAATGGTGGACTTTTGCACCGTTCAGAGAATTAATGGCTTGTGCCGAGCCGAGATGGAGATTTCCCAAGCCGTAATTTCTTTTCAAAAAGGCGGGTATTCGCACTTCTTTAAATATTTTAGAACAGAAGGTGGGCCAGCCCTTAAGCTTATCGGTTTGTTCCAAGGTGCAGGGCAGCGGCGGCGTCTGGAGCTGTAACTACGGTCAGGGCCCATGTACATGTCCTTTACGGCCCACTGGGGGGAATTGCTTCCGGCCCAGGCACACCAACAACTTGGAAGGAGGACAGCCGCTTCTCCCCCACATTGTCAAAACTGCTGCACTGCGCAAATGCCCGCCCTCCTCCTCCCCCACCACCCCATCTCAGCCTCCACAAGTACTGCTCCATCTTACCACATGTGTAGGGCACAGCGGTGTCACGCAGTTCTACACCTGGCTTGCCTCGGGCGAACGAAGTCACACAGGGGGGGGAACTGTTTCCGCGTCAGCAGCAAGAAATCGATGTGTGGCTTTCTCCGCGCCAACTGCAAATCGGAACCATGGGTTACGAGACAATGGGAGGAACATGGTGTCCGCGCTGCACTGAGGGGGATGGTCCATGCGCCCTGCATGGCGCACGTGTTCAATCTGGTTGTGAAAAGGTTCCGGGAGTCTTCCACCAATCTTCAGAATATTCTGAAAATGTCCAGGAAACTGTGCATGCACTTTACCCATTCGTACAAAGCCAGGGGGAAAACCCTCCTCGAGTTGCAGCGGCAGAACGGCCTCCCCCACACACTTGATATGCGATGTTTCCACTCGTTGGAAATTCAGCCTGCACATGTTGGACCGACTGTATGAACAGAGAAAGGCCATTAACGATTTTGATGTCCGGCAAACAGAAGTACTCCCCTGTTTAACTTTGATGTCAGCCAGTGGCAGCTCATGTGTGTCACTGCCGTTTGTTGAGGCCATTCGAGGAGGCGCGTTATTTGTCAGTCGCCAGAAACTACGGGGGTGAATAATGTCATTCCACTCTTTCATGTCCTGGAACAGATGCTGAAAAATCTGTCTGGGCAAGGGGACTGGAGATGTGGCGACTACATCTCGTGGCCACATGAGTCAGTGGGGACTGAAATGGAGGAGGAGGAGGAGGAGGGGGGGCAGTGGAGCAGAAGCATTGTTCTGGGTGAAATGAGTGGATTTTCTCCCAGGTGAACAAGAGAGGAGGAGGCAGGGCAGCTGGAGGGGTGGTGGAGATGAGGAAGGGCTAGGCAGATGACCCCCAAGCACCGTGGCAGTTTTACAGTGGAAATGGAGGCACGGAGCCCTCGGAGGTCACTTGTGCAGATGGCCCGCAGCATGTTCATTTGCCTGGCTAGTGACAGCCGTATAGTCAGCATCCGGCAGAGGGATGACTTCTGGCTCTCCCTATTGGACCCTCGCTTTCCGGTCCAAATGGGAGCCTTTTTCCCAGCTATTGAGAGGGAGGCAAAACTAAATATATAGGGAAATCCTCCGTAATCAGTTGGCCCCTGCCTATGTGCGGCATCGTCCCCCCTCTGACAGGTCTGACCGGGGGGTTCCTCAGCGCTCACGTACTACTGCCGCGGCTGCTGGGGGAAGGTGGGGGGGGGGGTAGGAGCAGTACCAGCTCCATCAGCAGTAAGTAAGTCTGGAGTCACTGATGAGAAGCTTCCTTCACCTGCCTAGTGAGGAGGGTAGTCGCCAGCAGTAGCAGCAGGACCTGGAGCAGTCCCTGAACCAACAGGTGGTGGCCTACTTGGACAGCACTCTGCCACCCCAGTTAGAAGATCCGCTGGACTACTGGGCAGCCAAACTGGATGTGTGGCCGCAACTTGCCAAGTTTGCAGTGGAGAAGCTGTCCTGCCCGGCCAGTAGTGTGGCATCTGAGCGATTGTTCAGTGCGGCGGGGGCCATAGTTACCCCAAGAATAACCCGCTTGTCCACGGGAAATGTGAAACCACTGACCTTTGTCAAGATGAATCAGGCGTGGATCGGCCAGGATTTCCACACACCAATGCCTTAGGCGTCAGACTACATCAGCCATGACGCCACACCCAAACTCTGAGAAATGAGTCTGGGTTCAAACTACCTGCCTCAGCCACTATTCTGATGCCGCCACCCGCCTGATGCCACACATCTGCTGACAGTTTCTCCATCTGCCACCAACCATCTTTACCAGGGACTGGTATTGCCACCCACCTCCACACTGTGTCATTGTGCCACTCTGTGGCCTACTCCTGTTTTTGCCACCTCCAGAATGTCATTGTGCCACTGTCTGACCTCATGCTGCTGCCGCCGTGACCTACACACTGTCATTGTGCCACTGTCTGACCTCATGCTGCTGCAGCCGTGACCTCCAAAATGTGTCATGGTGCCACTCTGTGGCCTATTCCTGTTTTTGCCACCTCCAGAATGTCATTGTGCCACTGTCTGACCTCATGCTGCTGCTGCCGTGACCTACACACTGTCATTGTGCCACTGCCTGACCTCATGCTGCTGTGGCTCACGCCGTCACCTCCACACTCTGTCACTAATGTTGCCACCTGAGCTCTCAGCTTGTTTTTTTTCCAGCTTTCTCTGGCATGACTTTATCAGGCAACATTACCGCTTCAGTTTTTTGGTCAGTTTTGCCCTCTTAAGTGCCCAGGGAATTTTATAGTGAAGCGATTCTAAGAGCGGCGGCAGTCATGTGTGTGTCATACTAAAACACAACATTGTATGAAGACCAAACCAAGCTCCCTCTGCATATTTAAGCATGGCGCAATGTTCTACAGCACCCTGCAGGCTCTGTGCAGCCTGGAAATAGCTGTTTTTTAACGTGATTCGTGCCGAAGTAATTCGGAACGAAGTTATTTTTTGCCGAGAAATTCGGCGAAGTGAACGAAACGAATTTCGGGAAATTCGCCCATCTCTACCTATGAACTATTAATGCGCAATGCATCTCGATAGGCGCATTACATACACTTCCATTGATATGCTATGTGCTGCAATGGGTGAACTACATACAATACCAATGCTATGCTATGTACCGCAATTGGCGCATTACATACACTACCAATGATATGCCATGTGCCGCGATGGGCGAATTACATACACTACCAATGATATGCTATGTGCCGTGATGGGAGCATTACATACACTACCAATGATATGCTATGTGCCACGATGGACGCATTACATACACTACCAATAATATGCTATGTGCCTCTATGGGCGAATTACATACACTACCAATTATATGCTATGTGCCTCGATGGGCGAATTACATACACTACCAATGATACGCTATGTGCCACGATGGACGCATTACATGCACTACCAATGATACGCTATGTGCCTCGATAGACGCATTACATACACTAGCAATGATATGCTATGTGCCACGATGGGTGCATTACATACACTACCAATGATATGCTTTGTGCCTTGATGGGCGAATTACTTACACTACCAATGATATGCGCCGCGATGGGCGAATTACATACACTACCAATGATATGCTATGTGCCGCGATGGGCACATTACATACACTACCAATGATATGCTATGTGCCACGATGGGCGAATTACATACACTACCAATGATGCGCTATGTGCCACGATGGTCGAATGACATTCACTACCAATGATGTGCTATGTGCCTCGATTGTTGAATTACATACACTACCAATGATATGCTATGTGCCACAATGGGTGAATTACATACACTACCAATGATATGCTGTGTGCCACGATGGGCGAATTACATACACTACCAATGATATGTTAGGTGCCGCGATGGGCGAATTACATACACTACCAATGATATGCTATGTTCCGCGATGGGCGAATTACATACACTACCAATGATATGCTATGTGCCACAATGGGTGAATTACATACACTACCAATGATATGCTATGTGCCACGATGGGCGCATTACATACACTACCAATGATATGCTATGTACCACGATGGGCGAATTACATACACTACCAATGATATGCTATGTGCCACGATGGGCGAATTACATACACTACCAATGATATGCTATGTGCCGCGATGGGCGAATTACATACACTACCAATGATATGTTAGGTGCCGCGATAGGTGAATTACATACACTACCAATGATATGCTATGTGCCACGATGGGAGCATTACATACACTACCAATGATATGCTATGTGCCACGATGGGCGAATTACATACACTACCAATGATATGCTATGTGCCGCGATGGGCGAATTACATACACTACCAATGATATGCTATGTGCCACGATGGGAGCATTACATACACTACCAATGATATGCTATGTGCCACAATGGGTGAATTACATACACTACCAATGATATGCTATGTGCCACGATGGGCGAATTACATACACTACCAATGATATGCTATGTGCCGCGATGGGCGAATTACATACACTACCAATGATATGCTATGTGCCGCGATGGGCGAATTACATACACTACCAATGATATGCTATGTGCCGCGATGGGCGAATTACATACACTACCAATGATATGCTATGTGCCACGATGGACACATTACATACACTACCAATGATACGCTATGTGACATGATGGGCGAATTACATACACTACCAATGATATGCTATGTGCCGCGATGGGCGAATTACATACACTACCAATGATATGCTATGTGCCGCGATGGGCGAATTACATACACTACCAATGATATGCTATGTGCCGCGATGGGCGAATTACATACACTACCAATGATATGCTATGTGCCGCGATGGGCGAATTACATACACTACCAATGATATGCTATGTGCCACGATGGGCGAATTACATACACTACCAATGATATGCTATGTGCCACGATGGGCGCATTACATACACTACCAATGATATGCTATGTGCCACGATGGGCGAATTACATACACTACCAATGATATGCTATGTCCTGCGATGGGCACATTACATACACTACCAATGATATGCTATGTGCCACAATGGGTGAATAACATACACTACCAATGATATGCTATGTACCACGATGGGCCAATTACAAACACTACCAATGATATGCTATGTGCTATGAGTTCTAAAAAATCGGTAAGTTCGACTCGAACTTAACTTTTCTCGAACAGTTCGATCAACACTAACCATCCATTGTGTTTTTTTGCCTGGTACTTTTTAAAATGTATTATGTTCTGTGACACGTATTGAGATTTTTTTTTTTTTTTTTTTTACTTTCTGAGCGTTCTTTAGCTCCATCTGTCTTGCAAATGCAGCCTATAATCTGTTTGTAAATGTTATCTTTTACAATTAAGCTGAATAGTTTTGCTATTTTCCCATGATTTTCTGTTGATACGGCAGTCTTCAAACATTCTATATTAATTAGATGTAAATTATGCTTCCATATAACCGATGAATGAAGTGGTTTGGGTGAAATGTTGAGTGTTTCCTTATCTGAAATTTTTAATTACTGATGAAGCGTTCTAAACTCTTCTTATAAATTAACATATTTAACATATAAGATAATTATCTGCTTTGAATTATCATTCTTTTGACTTCTGATATGTAAATATGTAAGTGAGATCTGTGGGCTCAGGAACTTTGTATTTGTGTTGAGAATTTTATCATTTTTAATCCAGGCATTGTACTTTATTTTTTTGTTTTTTTCCCCATTTTATCTGTTTTAGTAAACCTGGTTGGTCTGTCTTTTTGTTTGTTCCCTATGTACCATCCATTGCTGATTAGTGAAGAAATTTAGGGTGAGATGTCCGAAAATTGGCAGTGCTACGTCAGTTTTTAGGTGCATTAAATAAGTGTAAAGTGCGCCAGAAAGTCCGACCCTATCAAAAATCTGGCGTCAGGTATTCTTTGCATAGTAAACATAATGCGCCTAAAAATGATGCACTGTGCGCTTCCATAACGGAATGCGTCTATTGAGGCACATAGCACATCATTACAAGTGTATATGTGTTAGGCGCATTTCATATACCTGTAAACATAAGTTATGCGCCTCTGTGCACGATGTGCCTCGATAGGAGCATTACATACTCTACCAATTAAATGTTTTGTGCCACGATCCACACTAAGGAGTCTTATAATCTCTATGCACTGACATACAGAATTATTGCATAAGTTGAAAGCTACTTCACCCCAGGACACCATAATAAAAGGTCCAGCTGAAACACTGTGCATGAAAATATTTATTTATGGAGTTACGGTACCAGAAAAAAACCCACAGAGAATAGAAAATACTTGACCTAAAATATAACTTTTAATATATATAATTAAAATATCAAAAAACTACAGTACCCTACACTTACCCTATACCCTACGCTAGGTATCCTCAAACTGTTGCCCTCCAGCTGTTGGGAAACTACAACTCCCATCATGCATTTATATAATGTATAACAGTGGGAATGATGGGAGTTGTAGTTTCCCAACAGCTGGAGAGCTGCAGTTTGAGGATGCCTGCCCTACACTAAAACCCTACCTATCCCAAATAAAGGGGACCCCATCCTTCAAAGGACGACACCAACCGGAACCTAACCTACTCCCAAATTCCCTAGTATACCCTATTATTAATAAAGACTACCAATTCCATATACTAGATTCTGATCTGTCCTTCACTCCCTACATCCAATCACTTGCCCAATTCTGTCACCTGCACCTCAAGAACATTTCCAGAATCCATTCTTTTCTCACTGTGGAGACCACCCAGACTCTTATTGTTGCTCTTATTCCTTCTCGTCTTGACAACTGTAACTCCTTACTTATCGGTCTCCATCTCTGCAAACTCTCCCCTGTCCAATCTGTCCTGAATGCAGCAGCCAAGCTCATCTTTCTCTCCAACCGCTATACTGATGCCTCTACCCTGCATCAGTCACTGCACTAGTTGCCCATTCAGTACCGATTACAACATAAACTAATCACTCTCACCCATAAAGCTCTCCACAGTGCTGCACCTCCTACATCTCCTCTCTCATCTCTGTCTACCATCCTACCCAGTCTCTCCACAGTGCTGCACCCCCTACATCTCCTCTTCACTCTGCTACCACCCTCCCCCAGTTCTCCCACTGCGCACCCCCTACATCTCCTCCCTCATACTGTCTCCCACCCTCCCAGTCTCTCACGTGCGCACCCCACATGTCTTCCCCTCATCTCTGTCTCCCAACTTACCCGCTCTCTGCCTCTGCGATGACCAAAATTTACACCCCTCTCTTTTCGAACCTCCCATCCCAACTCAAATTTTGCACGTGCTGTCCGGTTCTCGGGAAGTTATCCCATGTGATCGGGCCACTCACAACCTTCATGTTTTAATGCCTCTGAAAAAATTTTTTCTTACAGGCACCAAAAACCTTAATCTTTAAAACCCTTCTTCCCCCCTTTTCTGCCCCATCATTCTCATTCCTGGACTTGGGCCTTCACAGGCATTATAGTATAATTGATATTATGGGTGGGGGTTCGTCCACTTTTTTTTTACACTACCTCATATTTATGTAATATGGCTGGACCATTGTAAACTACACTTCTCACCCTTTGTCTCCACACAAAAAAACTAATAGTTTTGTAAGCTTTTGGGAACAGCCCTCTTTGTACTTTTTACTGTGTAACGCTTTTTTTCCTTTGTCTGTACATTTATTCTAAAAATTTGTAAAAAATGTGCGGAACTGTTGGCGCTATATAAAGATTATTATTAATATTATTTGAAATTCCAAGCTAGCTACGATGATGAGGTGAAGCAGATTTGTTTTGTAGACTTCATATTTAAACCCCAAAGTTTTGTATTTGCAAATAATTTTATTTGTTTTTTAAAAAAAAATAATGAGTGGAAAAACCTACATTTACCGGACGGGACAGGGGATTTTTTAAAATTTCAATTTGGGATTAACAAAACAAGAAAACATAAGAACTATTTTAATAAAATTTTGTAAAATTCTATTGCCCAGAAAATTTCGTTTATCTACTGCTGTTGATTAATTGCTCACATTTTTGATTAGCTCATTTTCACCCTTTTTCCCCCAATGACCATATTAAATCAAAGGAAGTAAAATGCAAGGAACGGTTACTATTATGTTGCTGAAAGCAAGTAATATACTACGTGTTTGTCCTTAGTCTATAAAACAAATGGCATACGTGCATCAGTAATGTGGGCAAATCCTTCTCTGTGGCCTCCCGTTTAGCACTCTTGTTCCCTTCAATCCACCCAACTCTGTGCCCCTTTTTCATCCACCCCTCTCCCCACTACCTCTGCCTTCCCCCTCCAATCCCCCTTTCCCGGTTCCCATTGCCCCGCGAATCCATTCGTTACTAACCATGACCTACAAGGCTCTCCTACCTCTCCCCCCCATACATCCTGCTTAAACTCCGTTCTTCCCCCCACGCAATCCCGCTCCTCACAGGCCTTCTTCCTTTGCTCCTTCTCATCAGCCCCTCACACAACCCTTTTCCAAAAATTCTCGTGCTTCCCCCCCCACTCGGGAATCACGCCCAACACATCGACTTTCCCTTTCTTAGCTCCTCATTCAACCGTTTTCCAAGCTTTCCCCTGCTTCCCCCATACTCGGAAATCACGCCCAACACATCAGATCTCCTCCCCCTTCACCCTTCTAAGCTACCTGAAAAAACCCCTCCTTCAGGATAGCCCATTACCACAAAGCCCTGCTATCACAAAAACCCTCCAAAACATATCTGCCCCCACCTCCCTCTCTTTCCCCTTTGAGATTGAAGCCTTCGCCCGGGAAAGGGCCCCCGGGCCCTCTTTTTTACTGTTTGTTTCACAATTGTCACTGTTTTATTGTTTGATTATTAGTAACCCCCTTTAAATGTACAGGCCCCGGAAACAATGGCGCTCAAAAAAAAAAAAATAAAAAAAAAAACACGAGGAATTTCTAATGTTTTTTCCCCAGATATTGTTGTAAAAATAGACAAATTGTTGTTGCAGAGTAAGCCAACCAATAGTTGTATAAAAAGTTTAACAAATCTAAAGATTTCCCAGATAAATTAAACCTAATGAACCACTGTAATAAATGTGATGCCGTCTTTGATTTCTCCACCTACCTTTATACCAGTTCTACCTACTGGACTTGTGCTATGCGGTGTTTGTATCGGAGCCATGCGCTGTGGTGGTCCTTATCCGCTTGCGAATTCAAAATTTGGCGGCTTTGAATTTGTTGAATGGCGTACAGGCATTTTCTATGTGTTGGTATAAGGAGAGTTTTATAGAGCTCCAGAGTGACAGTAAGGGAGGAACAGTAGGCAGCTACCCTGCTTCCCCGAAAATAAGACATCCCCCAAAAATAAGACCTAGTGCTTTTTTTTTTTTTTTTTTATGGAATTCAGAGTTTGGCTGCTTATGCTGATGTTTGTGATGAAATCACTACCGTGTATTAATACATTGATTTTCGGTTCTACAATAAATGTGAATTTTTGTTCATAAAGAAATAAGACATCCCCTAAAAATAAGTCTTAGCTCGTCTTCAGGAAAAAAAAATATAGACACTGATATGGAAATTAATAAATTATAAAGTTCTATAATAGAGGGTTAAAATTTTCAAAATTTCTAATGCATTCTTCCATGAAGCTTGTGTCCTTGTATTGTTCTGGTAGAATCTCAATGTTTAACTGTAAGCAACAACATTGTAATGAATTACGAAGGACATTGCCTGTCTGCTGATGTAGGGCACAGTCGATGTTTTTTTTTTACAATAGCGTTGTTGTTATGGCATGCGCAATAAAACCACAGACTTTTTAGATATTTAAGAATATCTACATCATACAGCATTCACAAATATTTAAAATAATCAGCATAATTAGCAGTGGGATTTTAGTACTGACCAGTAAGGATGCTTATTAATGAGGTGATTGTTATAATACATGAATAATTATAAAAGGGGTGTTAACCTCTTAAGCCAAACGCCTGAAAAGTGGTTAATGACCAGAACATTTTTGTAGTTTTTGCCTCCTTGCGTTTCAACAGTTGGAACTTTTTTATTTTTTCAATGATGCAGCTGTGTGAGGCCTCGTTTTATTCGGGACACGTTGTACTTTATGGGGGAATAGTTTAAGTTCACTTAGAAATTATTGCAGAATTTTTTTACATACTTTTGTATTTTTTAAAAAAATTTTTTTACACCATTCACATTCCACACTTAATAACTAGTTAGATTAATTCTACAGGTTATTACGGTCGTATGGATGCCTAATATGTATAGGGTTTTTTTGTGTGTAATGTATGCACAATTGTTTTTTATTTTTTATTTAATTTATTTTTTTTATTGAATTTTTTACACTTTTTATATTTTTTACTTTTTTTTTTAATCCCATGAAGGGAGAACAGTTTTACTTTTTTTTTTTTTTTTTTATACATTTAGTAATGTATTAGCATATTCATATATGCTAATACATTCTAATCTGTGTCACTTTCTTTGACACAGGCAGTGATTAGGACAGCACACAGTCTGCCCTGGTCACTGGCTTCATACACAGACAACTCTGGGGCTACTCTAGGTCCCCAGAGCTGACTGTGCAGCCGTTCCCCGGGCTCTGTCAGGTCATCGGGTGTTCCGATCACCCGACAGAGCAGCGAAACCCTTTGATTGCGCTGCGGTAACACACTGCCGCAATCAAAGGGTTAAAGCATCGGGTTGCGGAGGTTTCCCCCGCTCCCCGATGCTCGCAAGCGATGCTCTGGGATCAGGGCTGTGTAGGACAGCCCCGATCCTAGCACAGTTGCGGCGCCGCAAACCCCAAAGTCTACAGCGACGCCAAAAGAAGTCGCTGCAGACGAACGATCCGCACCAGCTGACGCCAAAAGTCAGTGGGCGGTCATTAAGGGGTTAATAACAAAGATGACTAAAAGGTATTAACCAATAGAAATATATCTGTTTTGCATAAATTATTGAAAGTTAACAAAACTGCTTGCCAATCCTTCAATAAAGGAGAAAGGATACACCGACATTTTGGGAAATGTCTCTTGTTCTTTCGACGATGTATGTGCACACACACTTTTAAGTTAATTTATAATTTGGACACTGTCTTATTTTCGGGGAAACAGGATATAATTTTTTGTTTTTTCTTACCATCCTGGCCCCATTTCAGATGGGGTTTTTTTGGTGGAAACCCCTTTAACACCTTAATGACCGCCCGCCGACTTTAGACGTCGGCTGGTGCCGGTCGTTCGCCTGCAGTGACGTCTTTTGGCGTCGCTGCAGACATTGGGATTTGCGACGCCCGGCGCCGCAATTGCGCTGGGATCAGGGCTGTACTACATAGCCCCGATCCCAGAGCATCTCCTGCGAACAGCGGGGAGCGGAGGAAACCTCCGCAACCCGGTGCTTTAACCCTTTGATTGCGGCGGTGCGTTACCGCAGCGCAATCAAAGGGTTTCCCCTGCTCTGTCGGGTGATCGGAACACCCGGTCACCCGACAGAGCTCGAGGAACGGCTGCACAGTCAGTTCTGGGGAGTGGCCCCAGAGCAGTCTGTGTATGAAGCCAGTGACTAGGGCACACTTTGTGCTGTCCTAATCACTGCCTGTGTCAGACTGACACAGATTAGAATGTATTAGCATATATGAATATGCTAATACATTACTAAGAGTAAAAAAAAAAAAAAAAATTAAAAACTGTTAAACAGTTCTCCCTTCATGGGAGTAAAAAAAAACATAAATTGTAAAATAAAAAAAATAAATAATAAAATAAAAATAAATATTTAATAAAAAAATAATTGTGCATAAATTACACAGAAAAACCTACACATATTTGGTATCCAGACTACCGTAATAACCTGTAGAATTAATCTAAGTTATTAAGTGTGAAATGTGAATGGTGTAAAAAAAAAATATAATAATAATTTTTAAATAAAAAAAAATACTGCAATTATTTATAAGTGAACATAAACTATTGTGAAAAGCAAACGCACAAAAGTGCTATACCGGCTTCACAACGAAGAGGAGAAAATCCGAGACGACGGGGGATGAGATAAAATCCAGAAGAAACTTTATTCACATGCTATTTTAAAAAAAAAAAATATTTTCCAAATGTGCTCAGAACGGGATACAAAAATGGATTGTAGCTTATTGTGGCATGGTAACCAGCAGCAAAAGATATTGCACAGACTGCCGACGCGTTTCGGGAACTAGTCCCTTACTCTTGGTTCCATTGTGCAGGATTTTATCTCATCCCCCGTCGTCTCGGATTTTCTCCTCTTTGTTGTGAAGCCGGTATAGCACTTTTGTGCGTTTGCTTTTCACTGTGATTTGGGAGTTGTCTGCCTTACCACCGTTGCTCCATCGAAGACCTCTGAATCCACAGGTGAGCTGGTTCTTCCTCTCTATTTTGCTCCAACATAAACTATTCCCCCATAAAGTACAACTTGTCCCGAATAAAACGAGGCCTCATACAACTGTCATTGAAAAAACAAAAAAGTTACAACTGTTGAAACGCAAGGAGGCAAAAACTAAAAAAAAATGTTCTGGTCATTAACTACTTTTCAATCGTTCGGCTTAAGGGGTTAAATACTCTGAAAAATAGAGCAGCTAAACATAAAGGGTTTAGTTAATAGCGGAGGGTAACTTGTGCACTAATTAGGCTTCATTATAAAATATTGAAGTACCAAGATCGCTGTTGCTACAATTTTCTGGAAAATATTTTAATGTGCGTGCATTTAAAAACAAAAAAGCTCCGTCCGTGGACCCTTGAAGTGTTCCTGTCCAATCTGCTGAGCCTGTAAATGAGCGGGTTACAAGTTCCATTTAATGAATAGCAGAAGTCGAGCGGCTTTTTTGTTGCCGGCTCTGGCACTTTGCGGCAGCCTCTTATTTATCTTTAATTGATTATCTGTTTCATTTAAGAATAGAACTGATTTGTGGCCATTGAAATACATAATTCAGCTCTGTTTTTACCAGTGTCGGTTTCTGGCAGTCATTTTGCTGTGTGCATGGACTATAAAGCAATTAAAGTTGAAGTTTGGCTGGAAACAAGTGCTTTTAATCACGTTGACTATGAGATACTGCAGGATTGACACCACCAGGGATTTTCTTGTACTTTTTTGAAACCTTGACGATCGGCGCAGACAAATAGAAAGGGCGCGCTTTATATTGGCTAACAAAACTCTCAATGTAATTAGTACTGAAAAAATGTCTAAAGCCATAAAAGCAGACGGTCAACCCTCGGCCGTGCTTACAGAACATTACTAATCCCCTACTAAGCTGAGGTTTGATTGATGGCAAAAAATCAAAGTGAAGGGAAATGGCAATGGGATTATAAAATTGCTGCCCGCTTTTATTTTAGGGCTCTCTTGCCTGTAAAGAGCCAGTATACTAATACATAGAAGCCATAGTATTCCATTGCATGGGGCCAGTGTCATTGTCATACTGTACAGGCTCCATTGAGTGTTGTATATGAAATTGATAACCTACACTGAAAGCTTAAAGGGGTTGTCTCACTACATTGATTCCTTTTATTTCAGTCCTGTTTACTTCGTTTCATTTTGAATTCAGGGGCGTGTTTATTGACTTCTACTAGGCTGCAGTAGAAGCCAGGTCTGTAAGCTATAGCAACCAGTGCGGGCCCCAAGCCATATCAGGCGGAGAGAATTGAACAGGTCTGTAGCTATAGCAACCAGTGCTGGCAGCCTGTCAGGAGAGAGAGAACAGGTCTGTAGCTATAGCAACCAGTGCTGGCAGCCTATCAGGAGAGATGGAACAGGTCTGTAGCTATAGCAACCAGTGCTGGCAGCCTATCAGGAGAGATCAAACAGGTCTGTAGCTATAGCAACCAGTGCTGGCAGCCTATCAGGAGAGATTGAACAGGTCTGTAGCTATAGCAACCAGTGCTGGCAGCCTATCAGGAGAGAGAGAACAGGTCTGTAGCTATAGCAACCAGTGCTGGCAGCCTATCAGGAGAGATGTACAGGTCTGTAGCTATAGTGACCTGAGGAGGAGGGGATATCTAGGAATAGGTAGGACACTGTTAATGGACATATATTGCAAAGAGACTTGTTTCTGCAAGATATTAAACATAAAAAGCAATTCTTGTAGTGAGACAAACCCTTTAACTCACAAGTGATTTGGGTATTGACCCAATACCCCCCTTTATCAAGCGACTAAATCTACAAGTAATCGGTTATATTGGCTGATATTGTGTATGATTTGTCTAGTATAGGGAAAGCATGAGTTGGAAAACTTTTTTTTTGGTCACTAGTCATATCCCCCTAGTGTTCCTCTTTTGGAGGGACTCAATTCTTCCTGTCCATTTTTACAGTTCCATACTTTTGATTTTATAAATTTACTTCTATTTAGGGGATATTTTCACCACAATGATTAGCTGTAAAAATAAGCAAATATTATTATAAAACACATTGCTGTTCTGATTTGACTTCATTTCAGAGTTAGAACAGTTCTTATTTTCTGCTTGTATAAACAAGCTTCCCTACAGATCACCTCTGTCTGCTCTAGTTGTGGCTGCAATGGTGACGTCACTCCCTGTTGTGTCTTATCAGGGGCGCCAGATCTTTTTGCTTTGTTACTGAAAAAACTTTAACCCCTTAGAGCTCTGCAGCAGAGTGCCCTGCTTTTTAAACTGTTTATTCACCAATATCTCTCTAACAGACTCGGGTAAGAATAACCGAGCTAACATGTCAGTCACTTCTGTAGCCCCGACCACAACCTTAAAGGGGTCGTCTCCCTGCAAGGATTGCTGCTTTTTATGTTAAAGATCTTGAAAAAACAAGTCACTTTGCAATATGTGTCATAGTTGTAACTGACTGTATTTTTTGGACCATAAGACGCACCAGGTTTTAGAGGAGGAAAATAGGGAAAAAATTTAAGTAAAAAGTATGGGCCTAGGTGTATTTTGTGTTGGTACAAGGTAACTATTTGATCACCGTTTATTCCAATTTTTGGAGGGGGAATGAAATGACCACAATTTTGTCCTTTTGGATTTTTTTTTTCTTCTGCGGTTTTCAACGTACGGGATAAATGTTTTATTTTAAAAGGTCAGACCAGTTATTTGTAACTTAGATTTTTTTTTTTTTTTGGTGTAAAATGGCAAAAAGGAAGTGATAGAATTTTTTTTTTTTTTAAAACACTTTTTTTTTTTTTTAAAGGGGTTTTCTCACTACAAGAATTGCTGCTTTTTATGTTAAGGATCTTGCAAACACAAGTGACTTTGCAATATATGTCCATTAACAGTGTCCTACCTATTCTGAGATATCCCCTCTTGTATGGGCTGCATCTGCTCCTCAGGTCGCTATAGCTACAGACCTGTTTGATCTCTCCTGATAGGATGTCAGCACTGGTTGCTATAGCTACAGACCTGGCTTCTACTGCAGCCTAGTAGAAGCCAGTAAACACGCCCTTGAATTTAAAATGAAACCAAGAAAACAGGACTGAGGTAAGATGAATCAATGTAGTGAGACAACCCCTTTAATAGGAAGTGAGAGTCTGAAGCTATAGAACAGTCCATCGCCTAAACAGGAATTTGGAGCCTGAAGCTGTTGAAATGGCTGTCAAGGATCTGTAAAACTGCATAATGAAAACCCCTCATTAACACATGTAATATATTGCCCCCATGGTGTGTTTTTTCACTGTTGATCCAAATATGCAGTTTGACACCAAAGTCAATCCAGTTTAGCCTATTGGCCTACAGCCTTACAAACTATGTGACTTTGTCATCGGCTTGAATCCCATTAAAGGGATTCTCCGAGACAGATTTCTGAATGTCATGCACCTTAGACCTTTACAATTAGATACATTACACAATAGTAATACATTTCTCCGGCCACTTCAACAACCTAGACTGACTTTAGCACTGCTATGTATGAAAGTAACTATGAATGGGAGGTTTAGTGATTAAGGAGAAATATGTTTGGTAGAAAACATTAAACATATGACATGTCGGTAGTTGCAGGAAGAGTGGTAATTAACTTGAATTGCTGTTCCATCAAATTTAAGAATATGACTCTTAAATCTGTTCTGCATTTGTTAAGAAACAAAAACTTGCTTAGCGAAGATGCATAAAAAGCTTGAATGTTGAAGGAAACTGGTTTTATAGACTGGAATTATTGAAAACTATGAATATATTCTTTCCAGTCGTGGCTGAAGATTGGTCGCTTTTATGTTTAAATAGAAATACAACGGAAAGGGTTGTGTACAGAGGTAGTGGTTCAGTGGATTGAGGGCGGCACAAGGAACATCTGACCTAGGACTTAGACCACAGTGGGGACCAATGAGGATTTCATGGAAATCCCTAAAGAAGCATTTACGCTATCTATCATACATGAAACAACTTTGAGATTCTTGGTTCACATATTTTATCAAAAAATGCTTTAGCTGCCCACGACTTTCAACGTGATCTCAGGTCGGGCAGTCCTATGCTGTCTTTACCTCTCAATAGAGCCAATTCCAGGCATCTCACTGGGTCAACTGACCTCCATTATCCAGAGAGGAAAAAAATAAAAAAAAAACATGAAACCTGCAAGCTGCACTCTTATGACAGCCTGTGAAAGTGGGCGTGGTGCAGAAAACCAAAATGGAGGCACCCCTTCCTCCCCGTATAGATTTGGCTCTATTGAGAAGTAAAGATAGCATAGGACTGCCCGACCTGAGATCACGTTGAAAGTCGTGGGCAGCTTAAGCATTTTTTGATCAAAATATGTGAACCAAGAATCTCAAAGTTTTTTCAATGAGGATTTCAGACTCCAATACTCCCTAATGGCTGTTCAATGATTCAGTTCTGCAAAGAGGTGAATCGATGGCCATAGAACAGGTGGCTCTGTGTCTGAGAGCCGAAATTGGCTTAGTTGTCTTTAATTCTTCTGTAGACCTCAGTGTAAGGGTCTGTTCACACGGCTTATTTGGAAACTCGCCCACAACATCGCCTGAAACACGCTTCTTCAGAAGAGGTTTTAGAGGCGTTTCTCGGCGTGGTTTTGGATCAGGTTTTGGACCAGGTTTTCGACAAGGTTTTCACCCATACAAATTAATAGCCAGGACAAAAACTGCACCAAAAAGACGCCGATAAACACACCTAAAACACGCTTCAAGAATTAACATGACACTTCCAAGGAAGAGCATAAAAACCTCATCATATGTGAACTACAACAAGGTTTTACATAGGAATCAATTAAATGAACTGGGGGCATTTTGGAAGCGTTTTGGGCGAGAATACTCTCCGAAAACCTCGTCCAAAACCACGTTAAAATAAGCCGTGTGAACATGGCCTAACAAGTCAGACACCTTTATTGCTACCTCTTATGCTTACACTTATTATCAGGATCAGACAGGGTATAAGACTAAAAGGTGGGATGGGATCACCAACACATTTTTTATCCAGGACCCTTCTCCAACCTTAATCGTTTCATAAGAGACATAAATGCTCTTTTTTTTTTTTGTCTCCTAAAATATAAATTTGTGTTTTTACCAGACTTTGATGGCCTATAATTAAGATATACCATTAAAGATCCCACCTCTGTGAGCCACACATGTATTTAGGGGAATGGGCCCCAAAAAGCTACAACTTTGATGGTAAATGCAAACGAGACTGGCTCTTCATTCTAAGGGTATGTTCACACAGCGTACTTTTGGTGCAAATTATGCCACTTAATACGCGGCTAGATGCGCGCCGCAATTACGTTAATCCATAGCTCTCATAGAGAACTATGGATTACGCCTCGCCCCCCCACACGTACAATACGATGGTATCATACGCGCCGGGAGATAAGTGACGTCAATTATTCACATTCATTACCTGCCGCAAGTTATGCATGTCAATGGGGCTAACGGGCTGCCGCCCCCCTTGCCGAGGGGGAACGCGCTTATCAGCGCGAGCTTCTGAAACACATGATGTACTGTACGCGTCGCAGTACAACGTGTGAACATACCCTAAGCCGTAATTTCAGCGCACATTTCGCCACGTGTGTGTGCTTAATGCACAGCGCGATGCGCACCACAATTACGGTAATTCATAGCTCTCATAGAGAACTATTGATTATGCCTGGTCTCCCTGCGCGTACAATACGATTATATTGTACGCGCGGGGAGACAAGTGACATGGCAATTATTCGCAGTGATAATGCGCCGTGAATAATGCATGTCAATGGGGCCGGTGGGCTGCCCTTTGATAGTACTTTTGACCTGTTTGTTGTCCGTATATTAGAAATTTTTGGAGCCTGAGTTAGTTTTTTACGGAGATAGGAAAATCACTTTATGTAGGGATCCTGGTCACCTCTTGTTTGAAGCTACTATATTTCAGGTAGAAGAATAGCAAGATAGCAAGAAAGTGACTATTATGGGCGACTGGATATAGAATATATGCTTAAATTATAGAGTAGAACCTAAGGTGGAAATTTTAATGTAATTTTGATAGGTTGTTTTAATATACAAAATTAAGAATAGCTTTCAACATGTTGGGAACACTAAATGAATACGTTTTCCAAATATATTGCGTTCATTTTTTTTATTAAGGACTACAGAGTGATTTTTATCACCTTCTGTGCTTCCCCTTTGGTTCCCCAAGGGACCACCAGTGTAATTCTTCCCCCTCTTTGTTCTATCTGAGAGCAGGAGTGAACTCACACCCCAAGTCATGGCCACGGAGAGCTTATTGTTATCTGATCCCTTCAGACAAAAGATAATTGCTCTACTGTTTACATTACTCGAAGCTTCTCTGTCCTGACAGCAGAGATGTATCTAATTAACAGAATCTGAAAACACAAACTCATATGCTAATTACAGAAGCTTTACCAGGAAGTGAAAGAGCAAAGCAGCATTATTTTTATTTTAGGCATCCTATAAACTTGAGAGAGACAAACCCCTTAAATATTATCTAAATCGCTGTGAGGAGAAATTGTTTGCCTAGGGCCAAAATTTAAGTATCCAAACACACAACTAAAAAACTGTGTGAACATCCCCTTATTTTTTTAGAAGCAATATTGAGGGAAAACAATGTGTTTTACAAATATTTCCAATTTTTCCACTGTGACTTTTAGTCTTATCAAAAACACAGTGTGACATTTTACTTTTACTTCTCTTATGTCAAAAGAAAAGGCTCCTGACTCCAGTGTGCCTTGTAGGTGTTCATGAAGAAAACTTCAGGTAGACTTGAAAATGTCAATTATGATTGATGATATAACATTTCTTACAAAACGTCACTGTTTTTCACACATAGCCACCCCCCCCTTTTTTTCTCAATTTCAAGACAGCCCCATGCTTACAACTCTTTTTCATTCTCGCCTACAGATTGCTACTCCTACCATTTCTTACATACAGACTGCTACACATGGCCCACTCTTTTTCACAGACTGCTTACACCCTTTCTTTCACACCTATTGATTTCTACTCGTACCATTTCTTAAATAGACTGCTACACATGGCCCACTCTTTTTCACAGACTGCTTACACCCTTTCTTTCTCACCTATAGATTGCTACTCATACCATTTCTTACCTAGACTGCTACACTTGGCCCCTTCTTTTTCACATAGACTTTTTCTCACCTATAGATTACTACTCATAGTGACTATTTGTCACAGACTGCTACACATGGCCCCTCTTTTTCACATAGACTGCTTACATCCTTTTTCTCACCTATAGATTGCTACTCCTACCATTTCTTACATACAGACTGCTACACATGGCCCCCTCTTTTTCACATAGAATGTTTGCACCCTTTCTTCCTCACCTATAGATGCTACTCATTCCATAATAATAATAATACTAATCTTTATATAGCGCTAACAACTTTTGTCCAGTTCCTCAACAACTTCCAATTTAGAGGGTCTTATTACAGAGAAAGACAGACATTACGCAATAAAAGCTACTTACAGATGAGACACAAGGTGTGAGGGTCCTGCTCGCAAGAGCTTACAATCTGAAGGTGTATGAGGGAGATGAAGGGGGTGAAGTGCTCAGTTTACAATGGTCCAGCGATGTTTTTATAAATATGGGGTGGTTCACATAAAAATTGGGTGAACCTGCCAAGCAGGCTGTACATCTATATACAGATATGTGCCTGTGGGTGCCCAAGTGTAGGGAGTGCCAGAAGTGTGTGTGATAGAAGGTAGAGGTTAGCCATTAGGGATCTTGTTAGGCCTGCCTCAGAAGAAGAGGTATTTTCAGGACACTCTTAAAACTATAATGGTTAGAATTGTGCCTGATGGTACGTGAGAATTGGTGCAGCATGTGTGAAATCTTGAAAACGGGCATGGGAGTTTCGGATGATTGTGGTCTGTGGTTTAATATCCGCAGAAGGGTGGAGAGAGCGGGTAGAGTGGTAGACAGAGATGATGGAGGAGATGTAGGGGGTGCAGCACTGTGGAGAGACCGGGTAGGGTGGTAGACAGAGATGAGGGAGGAGATGTAGGGAGGAGCAACGCTGTGGAGAGCTTTATGGGTGATAGTTTTGTGTTTATATTGTAGCCTCTGCAGAATGTGCAACCACTGCAGTGACTGACACAGGGTAGAGGCATCGGTATAGTGGCTACAAAGAAAGATGAACCTTGCTGCTGCATTCAGGACAGATTGGAGAGGGGAGAGTTTACAGAGAGGGAGACTGATAATCAGGGAGTTACAGTACACACTACCTGAGGAACAGGGCAAACTTTCGATTTTTATAGGGAAAGTATGCATACTATTTCTAAGACCATTTCTTATATACATACTGCTGCACATGGCCCCCCTCTTTTACATAGACTGCTGTTCTAGGTTCCCTTCGCGCATAGACTGATCCCCTTGCCCCCTTCCTCAGTTGCATATTTCCCCTATAATAATCCAATGTTTGCCCTGTTCCTCAGGTAGTGTGTACCTGAACCTGCAGGATGGTTGGAGACAAAATCATGACATAAGGAAGGTCCTACAGGTCTAGTTGCGATAAAGGGAATACTGTGTAAGTGCTCCCTGTAGTTTTATGGTAACACAAAGCAAAAATATAGGGCCACATGTATGAACCGGTTTAGGTCTAAAACTCACTTTTTTGCCCATAGGTTACTATGGGCAAAAGAGGGAGTTTTAGACCTGAACAGTTTCATACATGTGGTCCATAGTGTCTCCAACCATTGAGGGAGCCACAGGAATGTCTCTTGCCCCCTTCCCATGGACATTCTAGCCTCTGGCTTTGTCCATCTTTCTTCATTGCATATGAAATGAAACACCTTTGCAAAGAATAGTAATTGCTTCAAAGATTATTTTGTGTTTTAGAGCTGCTGAGCAGATGTAGATTATGTATCTCCAAGATGGCAAAACACAAACAAGCCCTGTGTAAACTGATCTCATAATCGTATTCCCTTCGACCTGTCTGGATACTAATTATTTCAATTTATTTGATGCGTTTGGCTCATTTTCTAACAAGGGGCCCCTCCAGTCTTCTCCAGCCATGACAGTTGGTCTTGCAAATCTTATTTCTAACTCCATTGTGGGAATATAATGGAGATCTTCCGTCAGAACAAAATATTTAAATGTATCAAAAAGTAGAGAAATGGTTTGTAATGGAATTTGGAAGGGAACATAAATTATTTTGTATTTAGGTACCTATTAGGACTAATTTATGTTATTATGTCAATGGACCCAGACAAACTGTATTAAATTAAAGAGTATTAAATGTCACTTAAAATGAGTTCCCATGATTCTGTCTTCATATTTATTTGGCTGCAAGTCTTTAATATCATGGCTGCCGTCCCAAAGCCGAGCAACCGGAATCTACTCGTGTGTCATCCTGGAGACTGCCAGAGAGATGTACTTAGTAACTGAAAATATGGCATCAATAAAAGATAATGTTATTAGATTTATTAAATCACAGATGGAGGCGAGATTAATCCGCCACACAGGTTAAAGCCTTTGAAGTGAGAACAAGGCTGGTGCTGAAAAATAAGAATATATCTGCCAATTCAAATCCGTTTGTTTCCTTGGAGAGTGGCTGTCTTGTCTTGAGTAGCTAAACCTTAATAAGAAACCAAATCTGTTTTAACTTTAGAAATTCCCTATAAAAAAAGCATAACACAGCTCATGAATTTAAAGGGGATGTATCGCTTCATCAGTTTGTTTGTTTCATTATACTTTAAGTTTCTCAGTTCCTAAAATCCAGTGGCGTTCCCCTCCCAGCTGGGTGTTTCTTAACTAAAGGGGGATGACATCATCCCCCCCCTTCACTGTTCATGCTCGCTCCTGAGTCAGTGTGATTGTTTGAGATCAGTGGGAGAGGATAGCACCCTCCCCCCCCCTCTCTGAGTCCACATGTCACTGTGTCGTTCCTCTCCCTATGTAGTCTTATTTTGTAAGAGCTGTTTGTTTACATACCACAGGCCTGCATTCAGTCTAGACAGTCTTCTATGAACTCAGAGCACTGATTTCTTGTCTTCTTACAGCTGGAGGTTTGTTACAGTTGAATCCAGTCTTCTATGAACTCATCCAGAGCAGCACAGATCTGTCTCCTTTCTATGTTTACACGCAGCAGCATTAGGCACCGAGCACAATTCTGCTGTTTTCTTCTTGGATAAACAGTTGCAGTGTTACTGTGGAGCTGTTGACGGTGCAGAGTGAAATGTTGCCGGCCCCTTATTCTGAGTGAGAGAGGCAGGAATGCGCGCTCCCGTGAATACGACCAGGGGCTAGACAGAATGTAAATTAGTAGAGCCGGCAGCAAAAATGAAAGAAGGTGGAATCTGACCTGCACTGGGGAACAGTGTTTACACAAAACGAAGATAAGGCAGACTGAAAACAAGACAGCTTTGCAAAGTAGCTTGTTTTCACTGTCCCCTTATTCTGAAGACCATTTAATGTAATGATACAACCCCTTTAAAAGCAAAAAAGCCTGACTATTTTGGGTTTAAAGTGAAACATGAAAGGCTTTACAGTCTCCGTATTTTCCTCCATGACTTTCTAGAGCTATGTTAGAAGAATTTATTATTTAAATACTACTCTACAGTGAATACATCTGTTACACGCAGCTTTAGACTCTGTCTTATGACTTGAGCAGGTCTTCGGATTGTGGAGTATTTGCCTTTGCAGGTTTACCAGCTGTATTGTGTCTATGGACCTCTTCAATTTGTTCAGTAGCTGGTTATAAATGATGAGCTTGTACAAAGATGATACATTGCGCTATACAGCTAAATAAGAAGCCTTTATGGGTGGGATACAATGGGATATCTCTAGTCTGAGACTGTGGGTTAGATAAGAATAAGTCAGGTTTACTAATACTGTTTAATTATTGATATAAACTTGATGTATTTTCAAAGTCTCTAGTTTATCATAGTGGCTCATACCATATACATATTTATATTTGCCATATATGTTTGTGTTAGGTATGGTTTCCACTGATTTCTACTTATCAAGTAAACAGGGATCCTCTTCTCTCCCATTAGCCATTCTAGAGAGTAAGGGATGGGCCTCTCTCAATGTAGAATATAGGAATTGAAGAGACCGCCCCGGATTCTAAATTTTAGGGGAGATTTTTCAAGACTAGTATTTTGCACACAACAAGAATAATTGGAGTATGTTTTTGACATATCATTGACCGTTTTTACAGATTTTTTTTTATTTAAACATCTGAAGACTTGAGTAAGAATTTGACCCATGCACTGTCTTTAAAGGGGATGTATCGCTTCTTTAGTTTGGCTGATTCATACTGCTCTCCGCTTCTCAACTCTGGAAATGTAGGGATGTTTCTTCCCCTCCCAGCTGGGTGACATCATCCCCCCTTCACTGTTCATGCTGGCTCCCGAGACTCCTCTCTCTCTCACCCCTCCCTCCCCCTCCCTCCCTCTGAGTCCACATGTCACTGTGTCTCTCCCTATACAGGTGTCTCTCCCAATACAGTCTTATTTTGTAAGAGCTGTATACATACCACAGGCTGCATTCAATCTAGACTGAGCACTGATCTCTTCTCACAGCTGGAGATTTGTTACAGTTGAATCCAGCTTTCTATGAACTGCACAGATCTCCCTTCTATGCAGGAGAGTTAGGCACCGAGACACAACTGTGCTGTTTTCTGATTGTAGAATCTGCTGCAGTTTTTCTGCTAGGTGTGCCGAGAGAAAATGCTACGGCCCCTAACGGAGTCAGAGAGGTAGGGATCGACACTCAATTGTGCTGTTTCCTGATTGTAGAAACCCTGCCGTGTTATTCTGTTTCTTCTGGCTGTGCAGAGTGAAAATGTGCCAGTCCCTTACTTTGAGTGAAAGGCAGGAATGCAAGCTCCATGAATACGGCCGACCGGGGGCCGAACAGAATGTAAATGAGCTCTCGGCTAGTGAAATGCAAGGAGGAGGGATCTGACCAGCACTGTATATCAGTGTAAACAGAAACAGAAGATAAGGAATACTGTGAATACAAGACAGCTTTGCTAATGACATTTAATTGCAAAGTTGCTTGTTATCACTGTCCCCTTATTCTGAAGACCATTTAATGAAATGTTACAACCCCTTTAATAATCATGATTCAAAGTGATATAATGTTGGAAGCTTAATGGCTCCAGGCTCTTTTCGATAACCCCGTTTTCGTATGACTTTAAAAAGTTCCAAGAGGAACGAAAAGTTTAACATTTTAGCATCTATATGATGTGCTCCAAAATGTGGACCTTTTTCACACCAAAATACTGTGACAAATTCATCCTTTTTGTTCTTAGACAAAATTCAAAGCATAAAATTATGAAATCTTTGTGCGCTTTTTGCTGCTCAGATGTAACGCACACGACCTCGTTATACGATAATTAGTGGTAGACAAAGAACGTCTCGTGAATGTTCTACACTCCCATAATTTGACCTAGCTGCGTATCTCCTTGAGAATTATACCTTTTTTCTTGGATTCCTTGCTAAATAACAAGTATCGTTTAGCTGTGTACTATGATTATGAACTCATTTTGCATATTTAAAAATGATGAAAAAAATTACAGTTGTACAAAGTTAATAACAGAGAACTCTATCTAATTCCTAAGTCTATACACTTGGCAATTCTACACAAGACGTTTCCAACATTAAGATAATCACAGACCGAATACTTGTGCTTGTCCTTATGCTAATTTCTACTGATTACCAAATGAATTGACCTTGTACGAGGAGCTTAAAGACCGATCATTCTGTTGTTATGGCAGTTTCTTGGTTTTTTTGTTTTTGGCCATAACTATTTCATTTTGACGCTTGGAATGAATGCCTAAGCCAAGTTCAGAATTTGATCAGATTTAGTAAAATTTTAGGGTATTTGACTCTCAAGAGTAGGACTTGAGCAAGCTTCTGGCAAATGTATGCCCATACAGAAAAAAAAATTTCCCAGTAAAATATACAACACTTTATTGGTATGCATTAAAATAGTATCCGACAAGACACCGATAAACTTTTATATCCCAGTGATAAATAGCAGACATCTAAAAATCTTTTAGGGAAAGCACACAGGACAAGATATAGTCCTCACAATCGCAAACGTGAATGTACCTTGCATACATAGATAATACTGATAGACTCACGGTTCTGAAGACAGCCAAACAGGATACCAACAATGCATGTGTAGCAAATACAATTCTGAAAACAGCCAAGCAAGATATATAATGACTGTATAGCATATGCCTAGATCGGGAAAAAACACTCCTTTAGATATCCCAATAAGGCAAAAGAAAACAACAAAAGAAACTATCTAGCTTACACTAATAAAGGAGGAGCACCCGCTCCAAAAGGGGCGACCCCGCCTATCGGTGGCTAACCCTTTAACTAATAAGATAAAGAAAATATGAAAGTCCCAATGCGTTTCACCAAATGGATCATCAGGGGACAATGATGCCTTAAGATGAATAGTATGGTAGTGCCTAGATTAGTGATGCCATGATGCTACTACACATGGGTTGGAATCTCCAAATCCTGTGTATACAACGCCCCACCCATAACACTAATGCCTTAACCAATCCTAATACAGATACCTACATTTCACACACCTGATACAGCGCACACCAGAATCCCAAAACGCCAAACAACATGTTCCGGCGCTTAACATGGGATAAACACTTCCGGCGCTCGTCTCCACGGGAGTAACAATGGGAATTTTTTTCTGAGTTGACTTAAAGTTTCCTGAATTAATCAAAAAATTTTCTTTGGTAGACAAATTTATGCCCTCTTTTTTTTTTTTTTTTTTTCCTGGTTGTATTTTTGTTTAGTGCCTATAATGTCAAAATCTAGTGTATGTGGTGGCATGAGTGCTTAAAGGGATAGTCCACTTTCTTTTAAAGTCATACCACCAATTACTGGGACCCCTGTAAAAAAAAAAAAAAAAAAAAAAAGCCTGTATCTACCTTCTGGTGCCGGGTTCCAATGCGGCATATCTCCAATATTCATTTTGTCATTTTTTTTTTGAATGCCGACGTCACTGCTGCAGATAGATTATAAAGGCCACGTTCCTCTAATTAGATCACCATTCAGAAATGAACAACTCTCCTTGGTTATGTAGGTAGTGGAATGTGACTCTTACGCCCAATCGGCGTCTGCAGCTATGACGTACCTGATCAGAAGTGACAGAATAAAAACAGATGATTTGTTAGACATGATGCTGGAACCAGCAACCAGTGACAGGTGAGTATAAACTTTTTTTTATTCTACTTTACTGGGGTTCCAGGAGTTGCTGGTTTAATTTTTATTGGAGGTGGATAATTCTTTTAAATAAGTTGTTCACCCAAAGAATACCACCATACATATTAAGTACCAATGATACTATAAGTCTAATGGATGAATCTTGAGTTTGTAAAGTGTGATCACCACCATTTATTATCCAGAAAAGTTGTTTAAACTGGGACACAGTCCAAACAAGCTGGTTTTGTCTCCTCACCAGTCTTGTGATCCCAGGTTTGCTTGCTACCACTGGAACAATCTTCACACAATTTACAACTTTCCAGTTATGGTATATAAATTTAAAGCATGGCTCAAACATAATGACCGGACATGTCAGAAAAGTAGCCGATAGAAACTGTAAAGTATGGAAAGGCACTCAGTGTCTCTTTACAGCCATTTAGGTTGTAGACCAATGAAAACTGATCATAGTCTGATTCTTATGTTACTTCTGTGAGGCTAAAGTGGACAAACCCATTTTAACGGGTGAACATATACTTTTGTTTTTGTATAATGTACAGTATTCAGTATATTGTCGAAGAAGGAACTCAACTTTTCAAATCTAAGGCTAATAGTACGAATAGTGTTGTGCATCAATTTCTATATAAAAAACCAAATTGACCTCAGTTTTTGCAATTCAATGAAGGTAATTCAATATTGAATTTTGGTGAAAAATTTTATAAATCAACCCTTCCATTCTTGTCTTCGGGAACATCTGCAAATACCGCAATCTATTTTAAAACAATTCTATATTTGAGTTTTTTTTTTTTTACCTTTTAGAAAACCTTAGCAGAAGCCAAATACAGACAAGTCCTCCGGACTTAAAACCGTTCCGATTTTCTCTGGTTCACTCTAGTTACATATGGAGGACTTATGTGACATGCTGGCAACATACAATAATACCAAACAATTGTAGTTTCATGTTTCACACAGCAGGGATAGTTGCTGTAGAACGCAAACTTGTCTCCAGCATGCCACAGCAGCACATGATGGTGAAAATCTTCTCATCAAGACGCACGAGACAGGATAAAGCAAATGTTAAAAACCCTTCCCTGTCCACGTATCCAAAAAACAACTTTTTAAAAAAATAAACAAATACATAACCAAACACCTTTTGTGCTGGAATTACATTTAATAAAGATATACTGTTTGCGAATAAGACTCAGTACTTTGATGAATCTCAGAGTTTGGCTCTTCTTCTGGATGTTGTGTGATGAAATTCATCTGTTTTATTAATTAAAGGTTGATGTTTTGTTCAATACAATAAATGTGATTATTGTTCAATAGAAAAAAAAAATCCTCTCCTATAAATAAGTCTTGCTCGTCTTCAGGAGCAAAAATGTTATATAAGACTCGGGTCTTATTTTCGGGGATACAGGGTACTGTCCCACTTACTTACCAAATTCTAATTCAGACAAACTCTACTAAAGTTCCCTTTATCACTGTTTGTAACATTTTGGGGACTGTCTGTACCTCCAGATCTGGGATACTTCATGGTTGGGGTTCATCTAACCCTAACTCTATCCCCAAGGTCAAGGTTAGGGTTCGATTTAAAGTTTGAGTTGAACTAACCCTAACCCTGTGGTGTCTAGATATCTGGTGGTAGTCTTATGCAACGTGAAGGTATTTTGCTGTTGCAAAGGCTTTCGAGAGGCCACAAAATCAATGCAGATTTTTTGCCCAAATATTTTATATGGATCCAGATTTGGGACCGCTGAACATGAGAGATATGTTGTGGCAACTGGGCGCCCAAAAACTGCTCACTAAAGACACGGTAAAGAGCTAAAGTATGCAAACTTGTCAATAAAGTACCATACTTTTTGGACTTCTAGACGTACCACCATTTTCCTCCCAAATTTGGGGGGGGGAGTGCGTCTTGTAGTCCGAAAAATACGGTTGATTTTTTTGCATGACTTGTTGATTTTCCTTGATATGCAAAAAATGTAAAACTCTCATAACCTAAGTTTTTTCCTTATTTTTTTGGGGCCTTTTATTTTCACCATTGAAAATTTACTACACAGTTTGCACTTTTTATAAAATGAATATTGCACAAGTCAATGTTGCTGGTTATTGCAGGACAGATTAAAGAACATTTTCTTGCATTTCTGTACAAGCCTTTCCCTCCTTGAAAGTAATGTCATTGGAGAAATGAGTTCTGCACAATATTTGGTTAACAGACTCGCGGTAGATGGAGAACTTGTGGGAAACAAGTGTCTTTTTTAAAGATTCGCTTTGTCATATACTGTTCTGTTGACTTCAAAGGGGGAAAACGTTCAAGCTTGTAAGGATCGCAAAATGTCATTGACTAATTTGTACACTTTGCCTTCTCCTGAGAATGTGATGAGTCTTCCTTAAAATGGACTCTAGGAGTTTGGGAATAAATAGACTCGCATCCAATTGCTAAGGGTGTACTTAAAATTAAATGCAAAAATAACAAAGATATGCAAATGACTTTACAAGAAAAGCAAAAGATATTGCAAGGTATCCAAAATGGGTGTTTCCACTACAGACTATGGCATATCAATAAGATATAGATTAATGTATTCTTGAAGGTTCCAGAGGTGGCACTAGCTTTTTTCTCAGTAACAGGTACCCGTAAATTAAGGAGGCTCAGAAGGGTTTAGTGACATCAGCGCTCCCTGTACTGGGAACTTTTCTAATAGTTCAAGAACTGGAGTAACACAGCGCTCATTGTTATGGGAACTCCCTAGAGGAGAATTGGAGAACACTGTGACTCCCTGTACTGGGACACATCCCTAGGTGACAAGATGGACGAGAATAACAGTCGCTCCCCCTGTACTGGGAACTCCATAGATCAGATATGCGAGAAACACTGTTCTCCCTGTACTGGGATAACTCCCACAGAACAGAATTGGAGACCACGCAGCCCTCCCCTGTACTGGCCAAGACTCCAATTGATGGAGAATGGATGAGCACGTAGCGCTACCTGTACTGGACCCCATAGAGCAGAATGGAGAGCACAGGGCGACACTAATGTTGATTGAATAGTTTGAGAAACATTTTATTGTTCGTTCGAGTAAATGTTTGAGTTTGACTCGTTATTTTAATAGTTTTCATGTCCGAAAATTGGTGTCGCTGCAGCAGTTTTAAGGCTCATTAAATTAGTGTAAAGTGCTCTAGAAAGTACAATCTTCTTAAAAATCTGGCGTCGGGTATATCTTGCATAGTAAACATAATGCACCTAAAAAGGCGCATTGCACGAATCGCGGCACATAGCGCATCATTGGTAGTGTATATAATGTGCCTATGCTCCACTATAAGAAACTAGTAATGATAAGTGTTCTGCGCCTGATAGGCAACAATTACATACACTACCATTGATAGGGCTGTGTATGAGGTGGCACGGTATAATTTTTAGGCCGCAATTACAATACTGTCGTGCCCAGGTATAATAAGCCTAGTTGTTGGTGTACTGTTATGGATGGTAATTCCTGCTTCTCCTCACTGTATAGGTATAAAAATGAACCAGAACATCTTCTCCCATTGACTTTAAAGGGGTTCGAAGTTCAACTCGAACATTTTACTGCTCGCTCATCACTAGCGGCCAGCTCTCCATTTTGAGCTGCAACTTTGAGGAGTCATTCCCGAGACAGGTGCAAGTCCCAGAGGTGGAAACTGTACCTATTTGACTTTGATGGCATATCAATAGGATATGACCTCAAAGTCTATGGCGGGACATATCTTACTTTCATAGTGCACCATCATAAGTCCCTGTCCGCACGATGGATTTGAACGAGGTGATGGCCGCGGAGCGCGCCCGCGCGGTTTCCGCGGCCAGAACGCCACGGTCCAATTTCGCTGCCCTACTTGTTATTAACTTGGTTTCCTATAGGGAAAGAACAAGGTTGTTATTCTCACGCACGCCCTTGCCGCGCGTGTTTGGGACACTCTCCTGTCAATTCTTGACAGGGAGTAATCAGAGGCAGACGGTTCTGCGCGGTGTTAGCCCGCCGGCGTCGCCGCGGTATGGCGGCGGCGGTTTTCTCCCTTGCCTCTAGTTTGCATAGGGGGCTCAAACATATCGCACGCCTACAAGCCGGTTCCAAACCTCACGACTCCTCTTAGCGCCGCGGACCAAGCCCTGCACGCCCGCGTACGCAAACCTCCGCGTCGGGAGGGTAGGACGAGGTTTGGCCGCAGAAACCACAGCTGAACATGCCCTAAACTTTCAGATTCAGTGGAAAGCCCAACAATGTGCACAAGCTAAGGACAATTGTCATAATTTTACTGTATGGACTTAATTGACCGTATGCACCTAGTGAATGGCAAAAGTTGGACTTGGACCTACCGTCCCCTTTTTTACCTTCACACACAGTACTGTTGGGCATGCAACAGAGTCTTTGTCTCTTTAAAAGCTCTTTCACTAAGTCTCTGCCCCATTCCCTATGCTTGAAACCCCAGTTCTGAAACTTCAGGCACTGGCTGAGTAGAGTAGAAAAACTTTGGACTATGATTGATATTCCTTTTGCCATATGTTTGTATGGAGGAGAGGTAGGGATGTGAGCAGTAGCCCTTCCAGTCACTATTACTAGGTTGTGTACCTAGTATAAAACATTGATGGGACTGCAGTCTAATACTAAAAGGGGTTGTCTCCCCTATGCTGTTTTACAAAGCCACAGGCAGCTTCGGGTTCCCCCTTCCTGGTCAGGCTGTGTGTGGTTCTATAGCTATGCTTATTAGCTCTGCTGTTCCCAGCTGTGCCTGCTACAGTGACATGACTACTGGAGGTTTGTGAACGTTAGTGCACAAGGCTGCAAAGCTCTTGAGGGTAAAAGCTTGTCAGTAAGTAATGTAAATTGTTTCCTGCATTTCAAGATCAGGAACAGAACAGCCTTTAACAATAAAAAGAGGTGGCTGGTAACTGGGGAAGCTTGTGTACAAAGGCAGGAGATCAGATCTGCTTCGAACGCTGAAGAGAAGCAAAATCAGAAGAGCAATATATTTGGTAATAGTCTTTATGTACATTTACATACATCTTTAAAGCCAATCAATGAACTGGGAAGACCCCCTTAACTATTCTCATAAAGACTAGTTCTGCTACACAACAGTGTAAAGTACCGCCGCCAAAAGAGTGTGCTTTTGAGCTTCCATAGTGTCAGGGCATGTTAATATTTTGCATAACTTTCAGTATGTCTGCTCGGAAAAGCTCCCTAAAAATTAATTTGATGTTTTCAATCTATGTTGAAGTATAATAACATTCCCTTTTCTTTTTTTATTTAATAATACCAGTGGAAGCTTCCCCCCCTGAAACTCATTTTTGAATTTGACGTTTTATAACAATAGAGTTCACTTATGTACATTCGGTTATTCTAAATTGTCACAGTATAATTAAAGGGGTTGTCTCGCCTGTACAAAGCATTAAGCTTTCAAATGTAGGGAAACACTGAAATGAAGTCGTTTTCCTCAACATTATATTTGCTTTGTTCATCCTTTTTTTTGTTAAGGAGCTACTAGTGATTTTATCACCTTCCTGGCTCTATCTAGTTCCCCAAGTGACTGACCTGTGTACTCCTTCTCCCCCCCCCCCCTGCTGTTTGTTCTAACTGATAGCAGGGTGTTCGTGACCTAAAAAAAACACGGTCCCAGTGGCACGTGAGAGCTTGTGTTTTATCTGCTCGGTCAGGACAAAAAGACAGTTATCTACCCTACTGTTACATTAGCTTACGAAGCTTATCCTGTCCTGTTTAGAAGGTAATTTATTTTAATCTAGACTGTATTAAACAATAATAAAACAGAGCAGTGTGAAGACACGGAGATCATATGCTATTGACAGACAGCTTTGGCCTGAATTGGACAGAGCCAAGCAGCATTATTCACTCATGTATCCTATGAAACTTTGAGACGAGACAACCCCTTTAAGATGGCAAATCTGATGTATATTTAATCAAAAAACTGGTGAAATCCACCTTTATTTCTAGAGGTTAAAGTCAGGTTTTCACACATAAACGTAGATTAAACAAGATGCTAAGTGTTCTTCTTCCAAGGGGAAAATTAAATGTGCAACTGTCTGGGCGCACAATAGATGTGAGAAACCGTCGCTGTTTTGTGTAATGATTTATGATTTCTTCCATCCATGGAATAAATTAAAATCTCATTGCAGTAGAGAAATGCAGATGAGTAGCAGAAAAACTGCTTTCATTTATTTTGGCTATTTAATAAAATAATTTAATGTCATGTGCCCTAAAGGTTTTATGTGGTGGAAAAAGTACTGGGTGGTTATCTTGGCAGCAAAATTCGGGAACACCAAGGGCCACATGTATGAAAACCGTCTAGGTCTAAAATTCACTTTGTTGCCCATAGCAACCAATCAGAGTGCCCGTTCATTTCATATAGTGCTCTAGAAGAAAGAATAGGGCACTCTGATTGGTTGCTATGGGCAACAAAGTGAATTTTAGACCTAGACCGTTTTCATACATGTGGCCCAAAGTGGTCAAATGAACACTTGAGGAATAACTGATACTTTGTGTGTTTATTAAAAAAAAAAAAAATGGAGAAAATCTATTGACCCGCCTGCGCCACAGGAGTCCCGAAAAAACATGATGTACTGCGGGGGAGGGGGTGGGGCGAGTATATCAGGGTTTGTAGTCCGAGGCACAAGGGGGATCGGAAGCCGCTAGCACCCATTAGGACTTGGTCCGCAAATAGAAGTGACATGTCATCTTATTGCCATATGTAATCACGTGTATTGTAACGTGCAGGGGGACGAATGTAAGATAATATCCATAGTTCTCTTGAGAGACTATGGATTATCCGGTCATTCATGGGTGTGACATTTCCCTGCGTATTAAGTCGCAGTATGCAGGCGATAAGGTGTGTGTGTGGGTATATACTGTATATTATATATATATATTATTATATGTGTGTGGTGTATTTATTTAGTATTTTATATATATGTGTGTCGTGTGTATATTATATATATACTATATGTGTGTGGAAGATATCTGATATTTTTGTAGTGTTGTGTTATATTATTATATGTTGTGTGTGCCTATATATATATATTGTGTGTGTGTTTATATTATATGTGTGTGTGTGTATTCTATATATATTGTGTGTTTGGTGTTGTGTATTAATATATATGTGTGTGTGTGTTATAAGTAACATATTAATATGTGTTGTGTGGTGTGTAGTATTAGTATATATTTATGTGTGTGTGTGTTAATATATATATGTGTGTGTATATAATTTATATATGGGTGTGTGTATATTATGTATATGTGTAGTGTGATTTATTTATTACTATATATGTGTGTGTGTTAATTATATATATATTATATGTGTGTGTGTGTATTAGTGATTTTATGTGTGGTGTGTATTTATATATTTTTTATATACTATATATTTGAGTAGGTTGTGCGGGTGTGTTATATATTATATTATATATATATGTCGTGTGTTGTGAATATATATATATCATGTGTGTGTTGCGAATTTATATAATTTATATATGTTGTGTGTGGGCTATAACTACTATATATATATATGTGTGTGTGTTATATATATACTAATATATATATATTGTGTGTTGTATGTACTTTTCATATTTTATATATCATATATATGTGTGTGTGTATAAATATATATGCGGTCTGTGTGTTGTATATAGTATATATATGCTGTGTGTGTGTATATAGTATATATATGTTGCTGTGTTATTATATATATATATGTTGTGTGGATATATACTTTATATCTTATATGTGTGTGTGTATATTTATATTATATATATATGTGTGTGTGTTAAATAGTATATTAATATTTATATGTTGTGTGTGTATTCTATAATTTATATATAATATGTGTGTGTGTTATATATATATAGTATGTGTGTGTGTATTTATATATATATATTATGGTTGGTGTGTGCTTATTGATTATATATTGTGTGGTGTTTTATATATATATTATATAGTATGTGTGGGTGTTGTATTTTATATATCATATACTATCTATGTGCTGTGTGTGTATATATATATTTTGTATTTATATGTATGGTGGGTGGTGTAATTTATTCCTTTTTATATATATGTGTGTGATATATATGTGTGTTTGTGTGTGGGTTGTTATATATGTGTGTCGTGTGTGTGTTATTATATGGTTTCGGTGTGTGTGTGTGTGATACTGTGTTGTGTGTATGTATATCAGTATGTGTGTATGTTTGTGTGTGTGTATTGTGTGTATGTTGTGTATGGCATTTATGTGTGTGTGTATGTATATGTGTGTGTGTGTATGTATATATGTGTGTGTGTTTGTATATTTGTGTGTGTGTATGTATATGTGTGTGTGTGTATATGTGTGTGTGTATGTGTGTGTGTGTATGTATATATGTGTGTGTGTATGTGTGTGTGTGTGTATGTATATATGTGTGTGTGTGTATGTATATATGTGTGTGTGTGTATGTATATATGTGTGTGTGTGTATGTATATATGTGTGTGTGTGTATGTATATATGTGTGTGTGTGTCTATACTTGTGTGTGTGTGTGTGTCTATACGTGTGTGTGTGTGTCTATACGTGTGTGTGTATGTCTATACGTGTGTGTGTATGTCTATACGTATGTGTGTCTATACGTGTGTGTGTGTCTATACGTATGTGTGTGTGTATATGTATATGCGTATGTGGTGTGTATATGTATATACGTATGTGGTGTGTATATGTGAATATTTTACACATCATATTTTAACACGTATATTATAGATATTTATGTTTGTGTGTGATATGTATTATAACTATATATTATATATATATATATATCATATATATATATATATTTAGTTTATTGCCGTTATAAACTTTATAGTAAAGTAATTAAATTCTCTTCATTCTACACCAGCTGGTATTTACTTCATACTCCATCAGGCATCAACAGAGCATGGGGCTTGAAGACAGAAATATTACTCTGGCAAGCATAAATATTTCATTTTTCACACCACAAATGCGTTGATGATTTATTAATTAGCCTAAAGGCCTGCTGCTTCTACGGGCTGAGAAATGAGATCTAGTAATTCATGGATACAAATCCGGTGAATAAACTGCATAAAATCTTCCTATTTGTCTCCGCACTAAACTAACACAAAGACTTGTTGGGCATTTCGAAGTTATAGAAGTTGTTGTAGTGAGGGTCGGCTGTAGGGGCCATCTGAGCGATCACACACCCTATGTACTTACATAAACATAGGAACATTAGGATTCTCTGTTTCTATAACCTGAGTTCATCCCTGCAATTGAAGCTTGCCAATATTGTCTTCAGCAAAGTAGTTTTAATAAGAGATGACAATTTTTAGTTCACTTTAAGATGCGAGGTAATCGCTCTGTTATAATGAGATATGCGCGCCCAGGACAAGCTTTACTCACTGGAGCCCCACAGCAAAGGTTTCTTTAAGTGGACCAAATATCCCAAACACTTGCATTGGCTTCTATTGTATGCAAGATAAATTAAAAGTCTATGTGTGTGTAATATATAGTGTATAGTGAGGGCTGATATGTGTCACCGTACCTTAGGGCTGCAGTTGAGTTAGCCAAGTAAATAGGTCTGTAACTTTAGGTTGCAGACATGTTGTTTATTTCATCACTGCTTATAGCAGTGGTATTCCGGTCCGGCTTTTACTGGAGCCGTCTTAGAGCTGGGTGGGATGACTGCTCCCACATATCCACTCCAGGATTTCCTTGGCCTGTGAAGTCAGGTGTGCTGGGTGTGGTTCCCACTCCAAGCCTGGAGGTGTAGAGGAAAGATCTACTGTGTGAAGGCTCTGTCTGAGAAGCTGGACTTACCTTTCTGTGATTGCTGCTAAGTTGTATGGTGAGCTGAACCTATTTCCCTTATCCGTTTAATGCCTGAAGCAAGGTTAAGTTTCATGTTCTGTTTTGCACCCTGCTGAAGAGAAGCTGTTTTCTGTTCTGTTTGGGCTTTAAATAAAGCCTGTTTAATTTGACATATCCGGTTTTTGTGGGCCCTGTGATGGAGCTGATTATTGTATCCATGTATCAGGATTTGTTAGCACTTTGATACATTTTTGAATATTAGTCGCTGGTCCCGATACACGTTTATTGGACTGTTTCTACTAAGGCTTAAGGTTGGAAGCCAGGGAGCCGAGCGCTACACAGTTCCTTGAAGACTTTAGGGTGCTTTTACATGGTGCGTTTTTTGTGCAGGAAGGCACAGCAATTAATGTTGTACATTCCTACGCAAAAATAGCGGTAACTTGGTGCAAAAAGTGCGGTAATTTCCACTATTTTTGCTGCTATTTTTGTGCTCCAATGTACAACATTAATTGCTGTGCCTTCCTGCACAAAAAAACGCATTGAAAAAAACGCACCAAAAACGCACCGTGTGAAAGCATCCTGTTTCTGTTACTAAGTTACATTTAGGGCTTGTTCACACAGCGTTTTTGGACGATGTTTTGGACGAGGTTTTCAGAGCGTTTCCTCGCCCAAAACCTCGTCCAAAACGCTTTCAAAACCCCCCAAGTTCATTTCATTGATTCCTAAGTAAAACCTCGTTGTAGTTCACACACGACGAGGTTTTTACACGCTTCTTTGGAAGCACTGAAAAAGAAGTGTCATGTCAATTCTTGAAGCGCATTGTAGGCACGGTTTTCACCGCGGTTTTTGTCCTGGCTGTTCATTTGTATGGGTGAAAACCTCGTCGAAAATCTCATCCAAAACCTGATCAAAGCCTCATCAAAAACCTCGTCTGAAGAAGTGTGTTTCAGGCAAGGTTTTGATGTGGTTTGGACGAGGTTTTGGGCGAGGAAACGCTCTGAAAACCTTGTCCAAAACCTCGTCCAAAAATGCCGGGTGAACATGGCCTAAGGCTTAAGGATGGAAGCCAAGGAGCCAAGCGCTACACAGCAGTGTATTGCTTGCGGAGGTCCAGGTGCGTGATTATCAGCGTCTCAGCGTCTAATGGTGAGTGCAAATCACTTCCTTGAAGACTTTAGGGAGCTTTCACATGGTGCGTTTTTGGTGCGTTTTTTCAATGCGTTTTTTGTGCAGGAAGGCACAGCCATTAATGCTGTACATTGCTGCGCAAAAATTGCGGCAAACATCGCGGTAAATTAGCTGTAAAATTGCGGTAATTACTACGAGTTTTGCCGCGATTTTTGTGCAGCAATGTACAACATTAATTACTGCCGTCCTGCACAAAACTCGCATTGAAGAAAACGCATAAAAAATGCACCGTGTGAAAGCACCCTGTTTTCTGTTACTACAGTACATATAGGGCTTGTTCACACGGCATTTTTGGATGAGGTTTTAGATGAGGTTTTCGGAGCATTTCCTCGCCCAAAACCTCGTCCAAAATGCCCCCAGTTCATTTAATTGATTCCTATGTAAAACCTCGTTGTAGTTCACACACGACGCGGTTTTTACGTGCTTCTTTGGAAGCAATGATAGTGTCATTTCAATTATTGAAGCGCATTGTAGGTGCGGTTTTTAGCGCGTTTTTCGCAATGTTTGTCCCGGCTATTCATTTGTATGGGTGAAAACCTCGTCGAAAACCTGATCAAAGCCTCATCAAAAACCTCGTCTTAGGAAGCGTGTTTCAGGCGAGGTTTTGATTGTGGTTTGGACGAGGTTTTGGGCGAGGAAACGCTCCGAAAACCTCGTCCAAAAACGCCGTGTGAACATGGCCTAAGGCTTAAGGTCGGAAGCCAGGGAGCCGAGCGCTACACAGCAGTGTGTTGCTTGCGGAGGTCCAGGTGCGTGATGATCAGCGTCTAATGGTGAGTGCAAATCACTTCCTTGAAGACTTTAGGGTGCTTTCACATGGTGCATTTTGGTGCCTTTTTTGTGCAGGAGGGCACAGCAATTATTGCTGTACATTGCTGTGCAAAAATCGCGCTAAATTCGCGGAAGAAAAGCGATTTTTGTGCAGCAATGTACAACGTTAATTGCTGTGCCTTCCTGCACAAAAAACGCACGAAAACCGCACTGTGTGAAAGCACCCTGTTTCTGTTACTAAGTTACATTTAGACTCTTGACATCATTGCAATTAAATTGTACCAAATTCTATCATTTTTAGATAAACCTACCATGCATATTTTGTATCAGTTTTTTCTTTTGTCAGCAAGAATGTTGTTTTCCAAAAAAAAAAAATCAAATAAGAAAAATGTGTTGCTTAAAATCTGTGATGTATGAATTCTAGTTTTCAAAGCTCTTTCCATCCGTCTGCGGTGTCGTGGTACAAGATGCCATTGTACAGACAGATGTAGGCAGCGATGGCGCCGCAGATGACAGCTGCAAACACACGCCGCACCATAGATAAACCTTGTGTGTAACATTTCTGCATCTGATTTCTTCCGGAATGATAGAAGCCGGCCGCTTGGCAGGTACAAATAAGCCGGTTGGCTGCTGCAGCTCATAGGATTTTTTGCTTTGCGAGGCTGGCGCTGTCAGGTCGGTAACAAAATGCTTTCATTAACACTTGGCGGAAATCTTTGTGTGTCCTTGAATACTGACAATGGTTTGCAGGATGATGATGATGATGATGCAAACATTTTGTGTACACATCGACATGGAAAGTAGGTGGTAAATTATCCCCGAAAACACAGCGCGATCAGTCTTGTGCTGCTGGTGTGGAAAGTACAGTATGTGGATTACCTGTCATAAGAAATCGCAGGGTTTCTATAGTGACTGTTGGTCGTTAGGAAATGATTTAAAGATTATTTGAATAAAGTAAATTGCTTAGAAATTTGGACACATTTAGGGTAAGGGTGCTTTCACATAGTGTGTTTTTGGTGCGCTTTTTATGCATTTTTTTTTTCAGATGCACAGCATTAAAGGGGTTGTCTCACTACAGGGATTGCTGCTTTTTATGTTAAAGATATTGCCAAAACAAGTCACTTTGCAATATATGTCCATTAACAGTGACCTCAGGTCACATGCTTTCCATGAATATTGGTTGCAGCATCATGTGATCCATGAGCGTGACATCAGTGAGGAGAGGAGGGAACAGTGGTTATGGGAGAGGAAAGTATGGGTAAGTTTTCTTTTTAAAGGGGTTGTCTCACTAGAAGGATTGCTGCTTTTTATGTTAAAGATCTTGCAGAAACAAGTCACTTTGCAATACATGTCCATTAACAGTGTCCTACCTATTCCTAGATATCCCCTCTTGTATGGGCTGCATCAGCTCCTCAGGTTGCTGTAGCTACAGACCAGATCAATCTCTCCTGATAGGCTGCCAGCACTGGTTGCTATAGCTACAGACCTGTTTGATCTCTCCTGATAGGCTGCCAGCACCGGTCGCTATAGCTACAGACCTGTTTGATCTATCCTGATAAGCTGCCAGCACTGGTTGCTATAGCTACAGACCTGTTTGATCTCTCCTGATAGGCTGCCAGCGCTGGTTGCTATAGCTGCAGACCTGTATGATCTCTCCTGATAGGCTGCCAGCACTGGTTGCTATAGCTACAGACCTGTTCCATCTCTCCTGATAGGCTTCCAGCACTGGTCGCTATAGCTACAGACCTGTTTGATCTATCCTTATAGGATGCCAGCACTGGTTGCTATAGCTACAGACCTGGCTTGTACTGCAGCCTAGTAGAAGCCAGTAAACAGGCCCCTGAATTCAAAACGAAAACAAGAAAACAGGACTGAGGTGAGATGAATCATTAGGGTGAGACAACCTCATTAATTACTGTGCATTTCTGCAAAAAAAGCACCAAAAAACACATCAAATAATGCATCGTGTGAAAGCACCCTAAGTTAGTTGATGCGTTTTTTGGTGCATTGCACAGTTTATAGTACAGATGTAGCAAAACTAAACCTGATGTATAAAACATCAGGATATCACAGCACAGAAGCCTTAATCCGAACGCCTGAAAAGTAGTTAATGACCAGAATTTTTATTTTTATTTTTGGCCTACTTGCGTTTCAACAGTTGTAACTCTTTTATTTTTTCAATGACGCAGTTGTATGAGGCCTCGTTTTATCCGAGACAAGTTGCACTTTATGGGGGAATAGTTTAAGTTCACTTATAAATAATTTCAGCATTTTTGAAAAAAAAATTACATTTTTTGTTTTTAATTTTTTTTTTTTACACCATTCACATTTCACACTTAACTTTTGTTAAATTAATTCTACAGGCTATTACGGTTATGTGTAGGTTTTTTGTGTGTAATGTATGCACAATTATTTCTAAAATATTTATTTTTATTTATTTTTTACACTTTGTGTTCTACTTTTTATTTTTTAAATACCATAAAGGGAGAACTGTTACTTTTATTTTTTCCACTTAGTAATGCATTAGCATATTCATATATGCTAATAAATTATAATCTGTGTCAGTCTGACACAGGCAGTGATCAGGGCAGCTCACAGTCTGCCCTGATCACTGGCTTCTTACACAGACAGCCCTGGGGCTCTGCCGAGTCATCGGGCATTCCGATCACCTGACAGAGCAGGGAAACTCTTTGATTACGCAGCAGTGACAATCCGTGCCAATCAAAGGGTTAAAGCACCAGGGAGTGGAGGTTTCCCCCGCTCTCCAGCACTTGCAAGAGCTGCGCTGGGATCAGGGCAGTGTAGTACAGGCCCGTCCCTAGTGCTGCGGCGGATGCCGCAAACTCCGGTGTCTTAAGCGACGCCAAAAGACGTCGCTGTAGATGAATGACCTGAAATGCCCGACGCCAAAAGACGGTGGGCGGTCGTTAAGGAGTTAATGGCTTTTTTTTGTAACCGATAACATGGAAGCTGTGATATCACAGTCAAGTTCAACTTTGCCTCATCTGTTACTCATTTGTGATCTAGAAGTCTTATGAATTATTTCTCTCTCCATAAAGCAATGAGAGGTCTGGGAGGTCACAGATAATGAACCAGGTGACATTACACATTTGTCTAAAATTCTAATGAAAGCAATTGAGTTCTGTGCAAGCTGAAACCATGGAGGGATTCAACCGGATGTGTATCGTCAGATATCTACTGTTAAAGTCTTCATGTTGACTTTGTATTTATAATTTTTTCTATTCCTTGTGGGTCACTATATATTTTTAAAAGCTCATAATATATTGCAGCATTGACACTGGCCACTGTCCCTCCCAATACATGATGGGTTCAGACGGCTGTTGTAACACCATGAAAAATTCAATGCGGAAACAAAGCAGAATCTAAATCTCAAAACCATACCAGTAACTGAATTTTTTTGGATGTAGATTTGCAGCTCCAGATGTTCTTTTTCAGTGTTGCTTTGGATGTGTTTTTCGGATGCTGTTGTGAGTGGTTCCGATGTGAATGTTGGTTCTGATCCTGATAAAATTTTTCGTCATGGGCTGAAACATGGCTTCTTAACCTATTGGAATACAGGGCACTTTTTTTTCCACTTATATTTTTTTGAAGCCTTACAATTTTTTTTTTGTTTTTTTTTGTTTGTATCCCTAACGCGAAATAGGGCTGTACCATTCTCCACTCAGGTTATATCAAAGGAAGCTTCATCTGATGTGGCAGAGCATTGGCCTCCTCAATTGTGATGCTTGCTGATTGAAATAGCCATGGTGGTTTTGTGTGGGAACATCTGCTTCCCTATCACACCCCTGTCCTCCTAGCCCACCCTGTAAGGGTATGTTCACACGGCTTATTTTGTAGCCTAATTGGGCGCATATTTTGCCACGTATTGCGCTTAATACACTGCGAAATATGCGCCGCAATTACAGTAATTCATAGCTCTCATACAGAGCTTTGGATTGCGCGTCGTCCCCGATCATCGTCCACGATCGTATTGCACGCACAGGTGGGAGAATTGACATGTCAATTGTTTGCGGCGACTACGTGCCATTGACTGCATGTCTATGGGGCCGGTGCGTGGCCAGCCATCCCCGGTGCTTTGGAATTACGCACTGATCAGCGCGTGGTTGCAAAACACCCCGTGTAATAAGACGTGTGAACATAGCCTTAAAGAGGTTGTGCCACGAACTAATTTCATACCTCCTGCCTCCAGCTCTTCAGCTCTGTGTACTCAGAAGGGGGCGTGTGTGATTTGTTTGAATTGCATATCATGTGACCCAGCAGGATGACATCACCAGGTCTTTCCTCTCTCTAGTCAAAGAAAGGTCTGTTTATGTGTAGAACTCTAAGTAGCTCAGAAGTAAAAATTTTGCCTCCAGACACAAGGGTCCTTGGTTCAAATCCCTGCAGGAACCAAGCCTGTGTTGTTGTTGTTTTTTTCTCTTTATCAATGCACAGACTTCATTGAGGTTTCTTTTTTTTATTTATTTGCACTGTGACAAATTACTAAGGAGAACAGAGGACGTGAGTAGGATGGCAGCACCTGGGGTTTGAACAGTCAGCTGCTTGAGAGTGATGTCTGAGCATGTGTGACCAGGACTGAGGAGCTCTCAGGCCTGGTCGTATCCCCTGGAGACGAGCTGTAAACAATGAATCACTAAAGGAGCAGCTAGAACAAAAACAGTGCAGAATTTTTAATTATGATGATTGGTGAAAATGTTTATTTCATTTGCAAGCTTCCCACGTCAATTTTGCTTCATGGCAAAATCCCTTTAATGCCTCCTTTTCTTTCCCTTTAAGGTGGCGCTATTGAAACAAAAAAGGAGGCAATAGGGTCAATGGAGTCCTCGATGACTGGGAGGGTTGTCCATGCTTCATATACATAGAAACAATTTTCGATCCACTTAAATAAGCAGATCCGTTCTTGAGATATAATTTTAGTTCTCGTGACATATTTCATTAGGCTTTAACCAAGCGAGAAGAGAGCAAGTTTGCGCCCAGTATTATTTATTGTTAAATTACATCCTGGACATCTCGCTGTAATTGCATACAGGAAATTAAGCTAATTAATTTGAGACCTTTTAATCATACTTTTCTCATTAGTAATATTTAGCTTTAAAATATGATTTAAAAACCATTTGTGGCAAGAGGCATTCAATTCTTCTTGCTTCATTTATTTGTCCTATAGTATAAAAAGAAGAGACCTTTTTACCTGTTTGCAATTTCCCTCAACAAAAGCTGCTTCACCAAATAAAACGTACATATTTCCTTTGGAAAACCCCAGACCTGTAGAGAACTTAAAGGGGTTTTGCCACAATCTCATTTCATACCTTCTGCCTCCAGCTCTGTGTACTCAGAAGGGGGTGTGTGATTTGTTTGAAAATTTCATATCCATGTGACCCAGCAGGATGACATCACCTGGCCTTTCCCCTCTGTAGTCAAAGAAAGGTATGTTTATGTATGGAGTTGTGAGTAGCTACAATGTAGCTCAGAGGTAAATATTTTGCCTCCAGGCACAAGGGTCCTCAGTTAAAATCCCTGGAGGAACCAAACCTGTGGAGATTTTTTCTCTTTATCAATGCACAGACCTGATGGAGGTTTCTTTAGTTTTATTTATTTATTTGCACTGTTTGACTAATTACTAAGGAGTACAAAGTACGGGAGTAGAATGACAGCACCTGGGGTTGAACATTCAGTAGCTGCCGCAGAGGTGATGTCTGAGCATGTGCGACCAGGACTGAGGAGCTCTCAGCCCTGATCCTATCCCCTGGAGACGAGCTGTAAACAATGGATCACTAAAGGAGCAGCTAAAACAAAAACGGTAGATAAATTTTAATAATGATGAATGAGGAAAATGTTATTCAATTTGCAAGCTTCCAAAGTCAATTTTACTTAGTGGCAAAACCCCTTTAAAATAAAACTGTTTTCCACTCCAGATTCTACTTAAGTTAACAGGAATTAAGTCAAGGAAGTGAACAAAATATGTGGAAGAGACTCTGCAAAGCCTGTGCTGAAAAGGAGGTGAGGAGGACGGGGAGTAGCTTTAGTTTGTGTTATATTTATTTGGCCAGCAGTATCTCAATTATTTAGGATTTTTATATACTGATTAGCCTCTCCAAGCCATGAAACAATGCTATATCTGCAAAGTTGTTGCAAGGTCAAAGAGGAAAACTTAATTTGTGGCAAGTCGCATGTGTTTGTCCTTGGAATGTGTGCAGCAGGAGACCTGCTAGGTATGTGCCACTGACGTGTGTGACTTCGGTGAAGGAAGCCAGCAGTTCTGGGTCAGTAACCTTAAAGAGAACCTGTCACATAGGTTATGCCCCCCTTGCTGAGGACAGTACAAGCTAGTGTCAGACCTGCTGTTCCCAGCGCTGTGCCCCTTATTCTGTAAGATGCGGGGAAGCACAAGCTAGTTTTCAGACCTGCTGTTCCAGCGCTGTGCCCTTATTCTGTAAGATGCTGGGGCAGCACAAGCTAGTGTCAGACCTGCTGTTTCCAGCACTTTTGCCCCTTATTCTGTTTAAAATTGCTGAGGGGCAGCACAGAGTGTCAGACCTGCTGTTTCCAGCACTGTGTCCCTTATTCTGGCAGATGCTGCGGGCAGCACAAGCCAGTGTCAGACCTGCTGTTCCCAGCGCTGTGTCCCTTATTCTGTAAGATGCTGAGGGCAGCACACGCTAGTGTCAGACCTGCTGTTTCCAGATGCTGTAATTCTAGAGTATTTAGTGCTCCGACCCCCACAACCAGTAAGGCCATGTTCACACGGCTTAAAATGGGCCGTATTTCGGTCCGTAATTTTCGCGCCGAAGTGCGCCAATTACGGCCGAAAACGCCCATTCATTACGGTAATCCAAAGTTCTCATAGAGAACTATGGATTACGTCTCCTCTTCTCGGCCGGCGAAACCGCCGGGCGGGGAGATAAGTGACGTGTGAATTACCAGCGGCGTATACGCGCCGCTGGCAATTCAAGTCTACGGGCCGGCGAAGTGTCGGCCCCCCACTCAGTCCCCTGCTCCGCCCCGCCCCGGTCACAAAGGCGTTAATTGCGGGCGTAGTTACGCCCTGCAAATACACCGTGTGAACATGGCCTAACAGGGTTGCTAAGGGTCACGTGTGGGATTATTCCAACCGCTCAAACACTTTGAAAGCTGACTGAGTTTAGGCAGGATGAAAGCGTCCTAATGGGACTTTTCTCTGCCGATAGGAATCTCTCAGAAGGCATACTTTGTCAAACTTTGACACTATACATGCAATGTTTTAGGCTCCCAATCTTCTGATGAGATAATCTTACTGCTTTCCTTTAACCCCTTAATCCGAACGCCTGAAAAGTAGTCGATGACCAGAACATTTTTTTGTTTTTGCCTCCTTGCGTTTCAACAGTTGTAACTTTTTTATTTTTTCAATGACGCAGCTGGATGAGGCCTCGTTTTTGTTTGAGACGAGTTGTACTTTATGGGGGAATAGTTTAAGTTCACTTATAAATAATTGCAGTATTTTTTTTTATTTAAAAAAAAAAAGTATTTGTTTTTAATTTTTTTTTTTTTTTACACCATTCACATTTCACACTTAATAACTTGTTAGATTAATTCTACAGGTTATTATGGTCGTGTGGATGCCAAATATGTGTAGTTTTTTTGTGTGTATTTTATGCACAATTATTTATTGCAAAAATATTTATTTTTATTTTTATTTTTTATTCATTTTTTTACACTTTTTTTTTTTACTTTTTTTTTTACTCCCATGAAGGGAGAACTGTTTTACTTTTTTAAAATTTATTTTTACACTTAGTAATGTATTAGCATATTCATATATGCTAATACATTCTAATCTGTGTCACTTTGACATAGGCAGTGATCAGGACAGAACAGTGTGTCTAGGTCACTGGCTTCATACACAGACAGCTCTGGGGCCACTCTAGGTCCCCAGGGCTAACTGTGCAGCTGTTCCCCGGGCTCACCGGGTGTTACGATCACCCGACAGAGCAGGGGAACCCTTTGATTGCGGCATCAGGTTGCAAAGGTTTGCTCTGCACTCCGGTGCTCGCATGACATGCTCTGGGATCGGGGCCGGGCGCCGCAAACTCCCATGTCTGCAGCGACGCCAAAATACGTCGCTGCAGACGGACGACCCGCATCGGCCCCTGTCAAAAGACTGTGCGCGGTCATTAAGGAGTTAATTTTAGGGCATCTGACACATTTGACTAAATGGTAACTTAAGGCGATGGACAATTTTTAATTTAATTTTAAACAATGAAATAGGAATGAGAACTGTCCATAGCGCCCACTGGTTTAATAAAGATTTGGTAATTATTCCAACAAACTGCAGAAATATTTTATTAAAAAGTTAATCTTTTCCAATTTTTAATATGATTGATTTCTTTAAGGCGGTGAACTTCCAGTCGGTAAATCCTGGGAGAATTCAGGAGTGTACTGTTGATCATTTACAAGTTGAATGTTCTGAAATAAATAGGACGGCTTTAGCGGTTTATTCAGTGAAGCTTAGACATTTTATGTGTAAAATCAAAATATAACCTTCGCTTCAATCCCTTCGCTGAGGAACTCTTAATAAAGAGCCTTTTCCACCTCGGTTGATAACTTTCTCACAGTTGATGAATGGTTTGCACTGTGAAAGGTTATATATTTGTTCATCTTCCATAGTACATCATTTATCATACATAGAGGTGGTCTCATGGAAGTTAGGCTATGATGAAACTTTGTTCCGTATGTGATGGCAATTTAAATCTCACTTTGTGAAACGGGCAATGGGTATGTGCATGCAAAGCAATGTGCCCGGCGGGGAAAGGGTCACCCGGACTCAGAGCAATGAAATGGGCATATTTTTCATCATACGACGTTGAAGTCTGACATTAAAATGATTAAGGTAGAAGTTTAAAGAAAAATTAGGGTTCACATACTTTTTTTTAGAGCACAGACTGGTATTTATTCTTGCTTTGCTAGACCGTTTTCTTTTTTTTTTTCCCCCTCTTTTTTTTTTTTAAGAGAAGATGCAGTAATTGTGCTCTGAAGTATAAAGTGTTCATTGCTCAAGCAAGAAAGCAATGACACATGAAAGACATTTAGAAGCTTGTCCCCGCAATATTCTGAATTGTTTAATTGCATCAAAACGGTCTAGTCTGTTATCTTTCTCATAGATTTAATTTTTAAGTCTTAAAGGGGTTTTGCCATGATCTCATTTCATACCTTCTGCCTCCACCAGCTCTGCAACTCTGTGTGCTCAGAAGGGGGCGTGTGTGATTTGTTTGAATTGCATATCATGTGACCCAGCAGGATGACATCACCAGGCCTTTGCTCTCTCTAGTGAAAGAAAGGTCTATTTATGTATAGCATTGTAAGTAGCTACACTGTAGCTCAGAGGTAACATTTTTGCTTTACAGCACAAGGGTCATTGGTTCAAATCCCTGCAGGAACTTAAACTGTGGATTTTTTTTTATTCTCCTTATCAATGCACATACCTCATTAAGGTTTCTTTTTTTTTTTTTATTTGCACTGTTTGAATTATTACTAACTAGTCCACAGATCAGGAGTAGAATGACAGCACCTGGGGTTTGAACACTCAGTAGCTGCCTGAGAGGAGAGGTGATGTCTGAGCATGTGCGACCAGGACTGAGGAACTCACAGCCCTGGTCGTATCCCCTGGACATGAGCTGTAAACAGTGCATCACTAAAGGAGCAGCTAAAACAAAAACGGTGCAGAATTTTTAATAATGATGAATGATGAAAATGTTTATCATTTAATTTTCAAACGTCCCACGTCAATTAAAACCCCTTTAATATACAGTCGAGTTCTTAAATTTGATTGCAGTCTAAAAGGTGTATGGGAATCTAAAATATCCCCCAGCTTCGTTTGTGCAGTGTCCAAATTAACTCAAAAGTGTGTGCGCACATACATCATCGAAAGAACAAGAGACGTTTCCCAAAATGTCGGTGTATCCTCTCTCCTTTATTGAAGGCTTGGCAAACAGTTTTATAAACTTTGAAAGATCTATGAAAAACAGATTTTATTGGTTAATATCTTTTAGTCATCTTTGTTAGTAACAGCTCTTTTATAATTATTCATGTATTATAACAATCACCTCATTAAAAATCATTAATAAGCATCTTTACTGGTCAGTACTAAAATCACACCTCTAATTATGCTGATTATTCTAAATATTCGTGAACGCTACTTAGCAAGTATGACGTAGTGATTCTGAAATATCTAAAGGTCAGTGGTTTTATTGGGCATGCCAGAACAACAAAACTATTGAAAAAAAAAAATACTGACTGTGCCCTACATCTGTAGACAGGCAGTGTTCTTCATAATTCATAACAAAGCCACAGTTTACAGTTAGACATTGAGATTCTACCAGAACAATACAAGGACACAAGCTTCATGGAAGAATACATGCATCATTAGAAATTGATAAACTTTTAACCTTGTATTGTAGAAATCATGACTAGAATTTATGACTAGAATTTATTTACCTATCAACGGTATGTGCCAAAACTGGGGTTTGTACAGATGGAGCAGAGCTTATTTTGATGGTGATATCATGACTTTCTTAGTTATCACCTTTTA
>JAODAL010003036.1:180000-181889 GCA_025379985.1 Phyllomedusa bahiana
CCCTTTGATTGTCGCGTGACAAACTGGGGCAATCAAAGGTTAAAGCGCCGGGGAGTGAGGTTTCCCAGGCTTGAAAGGAGCTGCCTGGGAAGGGCTGTGTAAATACAGCCCCAACTTAGCATGCGCGGCGCCTGGGCCGCAAACTCCCTGTCTGCAGCGACGCCCAAAAAAGTCGCTGCAACGAAGACCCGCACCAGCCGGAGCGTTTTAAGTACTTAAAACCAATATGTTTGCGATTCCATCAAATAAATAAAACCATCATTAATAAAGGGGCACCTTCGGCAAAAAGTAAAACCTAGCTTAACATTATGGCTGTTTCCCTTGTCATAGAGCAGGAAACACGGCTCGAAATGCGTAGGCTGGAGATTTTTTTTCTCTTTTGTTTTTTAGCCTTGTGATCTATGATGGTTTTATTTATTTGCTGGAATCCAATGAAGCCGACTGATTTTAATAGAAATTGGAACACCGTGCTGGATCCCCTTCTCTATTTGTTTTGTAACTTTATAGCCCTTCCTTGGTGGTGACCGTTTTTATGTTGAGGAACATATTTTAGTTATTTTAGGTTCATATTGGCTCTCTTTAGCTCTGTGCAATATGCTGTAGTTTAACATGTTACTGTGGATACATAGGAATATATACTACACAAAAAGTTAGGAATATTTGGCTTTTGGTTGAAATATCAGGGTGAACCTAAATTTTCTTGAAACTTTTTTAAATCAACTGAATGAGCCCATCTCCTCCCTTTTTAGATGGACGTGTTCGATTGTTCAATGTTTCAGTAATTTTTGCACAACTTGATGATCTCGAACAAGGAGCTTAATAGCAATATTCCCAACAGGCATTTTATCCCTGAATCGGCCAATACATTTATGGTGCTTTCACACGGTGCGGTTTTGATGCGGTTTTTTGGATGCGTTTTTTGTGCAACAATGTATAGCATTAATTGCTGCGCCTTCCTGCACAAAACATGCATTAAAAAAAACGCATCAAAAAACGCACCAAAAACGCACCGTGTGAAAGCACCCTTAGGGGATCAATATAAATTTGGTTTTAAACCGTCGTCCTCATCCTGCTGTTGACAATTTGACAGCATATGACCAAGACAAAACCTTTCAATTGATCAACAGTAACTCACCATTGTGAAGCTTCAAGCAGGAGGCGGAAGTGACCACTGAGCTTAGAGGCATCCACACTACGCTAAGAATTTTAGTACATTACAATACTCTAATACATATGTATGTTAAACTACAGTACATTACATAGTTTGGTAGGCCGAAAAAAGGCATATGTCCATCCAGTTCAGCCTATTTTGCTAAAGTGTTGATCCAGAAGAAGCCCACCCTCCTCCCCCCCCATGAGGCAGGAACCAATTGTCCTCATTTTAGCATAAACAAAGCTAAAAAAACAGTGCGTAGGAAATTAAAAGGAATAACATCAAACTTTTAACACAACGAAGGACAGGCCATAAGGTTAGAGAAATCAGGGAAGTAGCCAGAGCCAGATATGGAAATAATCCAATTTTTAAGCAGCAGTGGTCCAGCTATTTCTCCAAAGTGTCCCAAGAGCTGTTTTTCAACAGAGCAATACCAGACTGCATGTTAGTCTTGCTGTTTTGAGCAGCCTACATAGCCCGAACGTGCTGCCGTGGCCTTCAGCATCTCTAGTCTGGTCTCCCATTGGGTCGAGGAGTTGGGCCAAGAAGATAAGGTCGTATATGATTTATGTATTACGTACCTCTTATACGTCTAACCCTGTATGAAGATATTATCTGAGGGTAAAGGAGTTTACATTTATGCAGGGAATAGGATTGGAAATACCTGCGAATTGTGGGGTTTTAACTATAAAGTCTCTCTTAGAATTTTATCAGTTGAGGGAATTTTTGTCTTGTG